>JAWZSL010000013.1:31076391-31098891 GCA_034769285.1 Lutjanus argentimaculatus | reverse complement strand
ATGAAATTGTTTGGTTGATTAAATGTCAGAAAAAGGTGAAAAATGTTGATCAGTGTTTCTCAAAGCCCAAGACATCCTCAAATGTCTTGTTGTGTCCACAATCCAAAGAAACCAGAACATATTCACATTTAGAAGCTGACATCAGAGAACTTTGATTTTTTTCTTTAAAAAATTGCTCAAACTGGGGTGGACGTTTAGCTCAGTTAGTAGAGCGTCTGACCCATGTATGGAGGCTGTTAGTCCTCTGCAGCGGCTGATGGTTCGACTCCCGCCTCTGGCCCATTGCTGCGTGTCATCCCCTCTCTGCCCCGTTTCCTGTCTACTCTCCGGCTGTCCTGTCAAATAAAGGCAAAAAAAAAAAAAAAAAAAAAAAAAAAACTTAAAGAAAAAAAAAATTGCTCAAACTGATTAATTGATTCAATTTTAAGTTTAAATCTGTTCAGTTTAATATGATAATAAACAAAGAGAGGGCAGAAATCTCCATATTTGAGAGGTTGAAAACAACATTTTCTGCCATTTTTGCATGAAAAATGACTCAATGATCAATTGATAAATAGTTTAATAGCTTAGTTCTATTTTACCTGATGAGACTCTGTCACTATCCAGAAGCACAACAAAAAGATCTGAATGTTGTAATACATCAGAAAGTAACACTGGTAACAGCACACAGAAACCTCTCCAGCTTCACTGTTCACATCTAATGGATGAGTCTGTTGTCATTATTCAGTGACCGCATAATCAAGTGAAATCAATCAACACTTCAGTCTGATTATCATCCTCATTGTTAATAACTGACTCAGAGTGCACAGTCAGCACACAGACTGGGGGCCAGTAGGGGCCCAGCAGTGATACATTAATGCCTCAGCTGTTCTTCTTCATGGATGATGATGAAACTACAACGTGTCAGGTGTTTTGTCGGAGAGACTAAAGACAGGACAGCAGAGAGAGAGATGATAATATTTTTAAGCACTGGTCCCACGGTGCACCAAGCCCCTAAATTTGGTGGCCAAAGTACATTTCAGTGGCCCTAATTTAAACTGGAGCAAAAATGTCAATTAAACAGAAGTTAACACAGCCTTCCGTCACTGTGACACTTGTGTTGTCCACTTTTCCCGGGAATTGTGATGTGATGTTTGTGATGGAAAATGAGCTCGACCTCTCGGTTAGTTGAGGAAACTGGTGGCAGACTTTCACTCACAGTTTTTCATTGCTCTTTCTTTTTTTTTTTCATGGTCACCTCTTGTGTTTGTGGTTCTTCTGTCAGGATCATGTCAGCAGTTTGAGTCGACTCAGTAAACCCAGGCTTCAGTAGCTCTGACACATCTGTACCTTGCTGGTGGTGAATACTGCTCACTGTTTTCAGAGAACGTTGATCTAAAAGACACAAAGAAATGCGGCTGTTTGTGGAAGTGTAACGTTTTGTTGGTGAAGGCTCCCAGAAGGGCTGAACATTTAATCCAAATTTGATCAAAATCACAATATGGTCTACTGTAATTTTCAAATTGCAGGATGCACAATATTTGTTAAACACAAAATGTGTCTCAAAATACCACTTTAAATGAAATATTGTGGTGCTGCAGAGGCGTCCTGACCAACACATCATTGAACTAACACAGATGTTTTCTGAGTCTAGACAGATACCTGATTAAAAAAAAAAAAACAACACATCATGATCGTTTTAATGTTTTTCAGTGAAAATGAGCATCATGATGTAAAAATGGTCCTTTCCTCTAAAATCATATCGCGTTTGGTATATCAGTCAAAATAATTGCAATTAGATATTTCTTCAAAATCATGAAGTCCTCGCTTCCAGTTTGTGGATAAAACTGACAACAGGTGGCCTCCTTCATTGAATATTTGGTAGCCACAGAGTAACGTTTTATTGGCCATCGTCAATATAACTAATCACATAGCTGGATTAATGTTGATTTGAAAGTCTCAACAGTGAAATAATGATTCGTAGGGTTGTAAATATTGAACTTTGCCGATATTTTATCCAATATTCCAATATTTTCCAACTCATTTTGGGTGACTGCAGATACCAACATCTGCACACATGACTGAAATGATTAAAATGGGGTTTGTTTTCACGAGATTCTGAAGGATTATAATAATTTAAGTGAGAAGAGTCAGTGACTGCGAGCCACTGGGTCATTTTCCTCTGTAATAATAGAACCTGGCAGCTTTCACAGTTTGCAGTGAGTGTGTGTTATTGATGGGATAATAAGGGTTCAGCTCAGCCTGCTGCTCTTATCTCATGTCAGGACACATTCAGGAATGTGTGGTGAAACAGGAGGTGTGTGGACTCGTCCATGGACTGTGAGTGGAGCTCCAGTCCTGGGCCTTGTCTTCTGTCTGGATATTGCACTTTGTCAGATTTCAGTCGTCGACAAACAAAACATAACTGAAAACATAAATAAAACACTCTGACGTTCTCTCTAACGCTGTGCTCAACATGTTCTCCTTTTGAAATTTACATTTGGGTCCAGAATGACTGTTAATAGAGTTTATATGTCTTTCTGGAGTCTCCTTGGACGTCCCTGCAGCCTGTCTGAGCCTCAGTCTGAGCAGGAGGAGGAGTCGGGGTCACTGCAGTACTTTGAATTTGGACTGCAGTGCCCATTTTTAACACAAGGGTCTCAGGAGATTTCATTTGGGACACCAAATAAATAATAGACCATGAAAGAAATTCTGCAAAATTTAAGATTTATATCTGCACTACAGCTTTCATAAAGCATTTAAAATGTGTATATTATTTTACTGATGAGAGGAAAAAAACCAGAGCCTGTTAATTTCACCTAAATGCACTTATCTTCTCTCATTTATGGAGACCGCTAAAATGTCCTTTACTGTGAGACGAATAATATTAATTCATCTTACAGTCGACAGTAAGACAGTCATCTTACATATTAATATTATATTAATATTTGCAATTAAAACAATTTAATGGTCAAGCTGACTGATAATTATAATTATATATTGTGTTATTTTTGAAATACCTTTTTGAATTTTCAGATCTCAAAGATACAAGTTTATCTAAAAAAGAAAAGTAAATTATCTCAACTAGGTCGGGAAAACATTTTAAAAATTTATTTCAATATTTATTTCAAAACTTCAGAGCTTAAGATTCAAAACTCAAAAATGAATCACAGTAAGCTGCCTTGAAATTTTTTTTTAAGGTTTGTTTTCTTGATGAGAGGAAATAAAAACAATGAGATGACCTGTGAACTCAGACTAAATGCGTTTGTTATTCATCATGTATAAAGTATTTAACATGTATATGCATGCCTCCAGATAATATAAGGTGATGTGGCAGTAAAAATGGTCAGGAAAGTTGCACAAATGAACTCTTATTGATAAGGTTTATTGTGAATTGGGTCACAGCAGTTTGCCATTTTAAAAAGTGAAGGAAACACTGGTTTGTATGTTCTGCTCTGAATGTCTTACTGGTCTTGACTTTATTAGCTCCTTTTGAAAATGTGCTCTAACTTACCACTGGCACTGTTATTTACACTGTGTAGATCATAGAAAAGCACACAGGAGCAGTTTGCAGGTTTATCAGCGTCTCAGTCACACTGGGTGTGGACAGGATCGGCTCGTGATAAAGATTTAACTCAGATTATTATTAACAGGAGGTATGAAAGGTGTTATTTCACAACACAACCTGTCCTTGATTGAAACACTGCAGCCACAGATGACTTCGCTTGATGACACACAGACAGGACTTATAGCTTTCATAACTGCCTTCTTATATGATTCATGTTGATTCATGTCTCTCCCAGCAGTAGTTTTTTTGTTGATTTGTTGTCAAATTCAAATATCACCATATTTTTGACCAAAAACCTCTATCCATATTGATATTTATCCATATTGCAACAATATTGTATAGATGATCACTGATGTTTGCACAGTGAGATTTTTGTGATTTCTGCTGCCGTGCTGCAGTTGAAGTATTAAATCTTCTCAGTGAGTTCTGATCAGGTGCACATTTTGAGTTTTTTTGAGTTTTCTGAACATGTCATGTAAAACAGACACTTGAGTTCTTCCCTTTTATTTGAACCATGCAGTAGCCTCAGAAAGACTAAAGACAACAATAAAAGCCTGCTGCTTCAAAGTCAAAGAAAACATTTGTGAATCAGAGTGCTCACATAAGAACGCAGAACTGTGAGAGAACGATGGTGATGACTGTCTGTCAGAGGTGCACAGAAGCAGCTGTTTGTGACTTTCTTTTTCTCTCTCAGCACTCTGCATTGTTCCCAAACAGCAGCTAACCGGTCGTCCTGCATCTCAGCCAACAATTTGTTGTTCTTGCTGGTTTTCTTTAGCTAAATAAAGCTTTAACAGCGGGGGCAAAAATGTGACTGAGATGACTGAGCCCCCTGAAGACCCTTTGTGGTGCCAGGGAGGACATTACTGTAACCCAGCCTTTAAAACCAGGAGAAGACAACGCTTACATATCACCATACAACCATATCCAATATCAAGATGTTTAATGCTACAATATCATTATCATATTGATATATTTAGAGCTGCAGTGTTTTATTGATCAACCAATTAATAAGGGATTATTAAATTAATTTCCAACTATTTGATCTTCTATCAATTTGAGTAATTTTTTAAGGGAAGTAGTCAAATTTCTCTGATTTCAGCTTCTTAAATGTGAATATTTTTGGTTTCTTCACCCTGAAACTGAATATTTTTGGGTTGTGAGTAAAACATGACATCTGGGGACGGCATCTTAGGTTTTGGGGAAACACTGATCAACATTTTTCACCATTTTCTGACACTTCAAAACAAACAACTATTAACTGATTAATCAAGAAAATAATCAGGTGATTAATTGACTGTGAAAATAATAGTTATAGTCATAGCGTCCAGTGCCCATAGCTTAGTAAACAAAAGGAAACCATGTTACCAAAAGACGGCAGGCAGCAGGAAAAGGCCAGGTGTGTTTTTATACAGAGAATAATATGATATGATGTAACTTAAACTGCCTCCTCGGGGCAACTGAGTTCATGTAGCAACAACTGATGATGATGATGATGACGATGATGAGTCAGTGTTCTAATGATTTTCCCCAGAGGGACAAATAAATCTGACTTTTTGTTGTGTTTAAACTGGTGAAGATTCAGGAACTGAGCAGCACTTTGTTCTTCATTACACCACATGTGAAGAGATGATAAAAAGTTAAAGCTGCATGATTTGGTGAAATAAAATCTTGATGATGTGACATTAGTTTGGTCTGTGCCAAACAAACATGTTTTCTTACATCTTGAGAACAAGATTTTAGATGAAGGCCTCTCTGCAGCCCTGCAGTACCTCATTATAACCCTGTTTCTTCTCACATTTTTCCTGAATCAAATAATTGTGATCTGGCTGTGGTTCTGCAGTTTGAACGTTGGCTTCATCGATTATGTTGCGATTAATTGTGCAGCCCTAATAGTAATGCATCTTGTTGAACTTTTGGAAACTGAATTATACTGAAGAAAAGGAGGTGACGTTCAAGACAAAGAAAGTCTGAGAAACACATTTGGTGCACAAAAGAGGGAGGTGCTCAAACACAAAAAGTGAAGAGTGTGTGTGTTGTGTGTGTTGAGCCTGCTTGGTATTCTGTGGGAGACCTCAGCCATGGAGTACAAATAACAAACACACCACTCTGGAACACAGTGATGCCCCCCCCCCCCCCCCCCCCCCCCCGGACACACTGTGAGCTCTTCTCAGACATGGTGGGAGGTGTTTCACAGTTTCATTCAGATATTTATAGAAGCAGATAAAATGCTGAGAGAGAGAAGAATGAAAATTATTTCCTCTTACAGGCTGAATCACTGATGAACTTGTCTGGACTCAAGACGAGTGATGTTGTCGGTCTGGGCGACGTTGCTTCACGATAGTGAAGTTTCATATCAGTCGATATCGATAAATATTCATCATGTAGTTCGTGACTGATGTCATGTTGTGTTCTCCAGCTGAGGTGATCAAATAAGGCTGCAGGCAGCTAACGATTATTATTTAGATTACTTTTTCGATTAATTGATTACTTGTTTGGTCATAAAATATAAAAAAAACAGTGAAAACTGTTGATCAGTGTTTCCAAGATGACGTCCTCAAATGTCTTGTTTTTTCCACAAGTCAAAGATCTTCAGTTTCCTGTCAGAGAGTAAAGAAACCAGAAAATATTCACATTTAAGAAGCTGAAATCAGAGAAATTTCTTTTTTTTTCTAAAATAATTATTTAAACCAGTCACCCAAAACAGTTGGCAGAATAGTTGGCAATTCATTTAATAATCAATTAATAATATATTGATCATTGCAACTCTAAAAATTAGTTTGTTGTATTACCAGTTTTAGTCAGAACGACAGTCTGCAAACTTTACACAAACTCATCTGTCCGTTCATCCAACTTAAATAAATAAAAAACCAAAAACTGCCATACTGACGAACTGACCTGTCCATTTTTTACCTGCATTCATTTGGTCACTTCTCGCTGTGATTGTTGTCGTCACGTGTAACTCCACGATGTTTCTCACGTGTCGATGGGGCAACTGAACCACATCCCTGTTAAATGATTGGCTGTTTGAATGCCACTTGTAGAAACGCTCCATTATCAAGAGATACGACCAATTATGAACTGGGAAATTTTTGTTATGTGATTAATGGTGATTTGCATTTAATGCATATCGAACATTTCATCAAAGTAGTTTCCTTCTTTTTATGATCTTTTTATTATTTTTTAGCAATATAGGGGTAACAAGGGAAGGGAACTACATTCAGTCGTATCCTTTATGATCCCCGACCCGCCTCCCCACCCTTCATATGTGACAGTACAGAGTTTCCACAAAGGAAATTAAAACAACAAATTAAAAAAAAACATAAATAAATAACCAGCATAGAAAAAAATAATATTCACATAAACTAACTTAAATAAACAGTTGCATAGAGTTACAGGTTAAATTAAATGATCAATTTTAGCACCAACCTAATGGGCAAGATAGCAGGAGTTCATAGATACCAGACGTGAAGGTGCTGATTAAAGTGATTACTGGTTATAAAATAAATAATAAATGCTGATAATGATAATAAATAAATAAATTTCCCTTTTTTATATACATACACATACACACTTTTGTATGCATACATACACATAGACACAACAAAACAAAGACAGAAAAAACAAAACAAATTACAAATAAATGAAATTTAAAAAAGAGAGGGGGAGGGTTATTAAATTATTGTGTGTCTGTAGCAGAAGCATATTGCAGTTGTTGTATTACTGAGGCCTGAGATGTTCCTGACAACTAATTACCCTGTTCATTAAACTGAAGTTTGAATTCAGACTCTTGACTCGTCTAAAAGTAAGAAAACACACAGAAAACATGCATCACACAAACACTGCACATGTGCATTAAGAGCCATTTGACCCGTTAATCACATTCTTTAATAACCAGATTGTATTTTAGATGCTGCTGGAATGTGAAGCACTTTGGGCTGTGCAGTGTGAACATTACACATTATCCTACAAAGCTGATCTATAGTGCTGTTTCTTGTTTCTTATCAACATACACAAACAGTAGAGTTTACTGGCTCAGCTCCTTCGTGCCGTGTTCTGTTCCTTCAGGCCTGTTTTGTCCATAAAAGGTGAATCTGTCTCACGCAGCCTCCATCAATCTGCTGCAGGAGACGTGTTTTTACAGGATGTTTAAGTTTGAACAGCGTTCAGTCTGTCTGCTGAAGTTCCTCTGAGCAACACTGACAGAAACCTGCACGCTCATGTTGTTCCCTCAGGCTGTAATGCTGTTTGTGAGTGGCCTACTTATGTGTGTGTGTGTTCGTCCCACAATAGAGGTCTTTGTTGTTGATCTGACCGACGTGATCGCTGGCCAAAGCTTTACTGGACCGCAGACCAGAATTAACTGGAATTCTTTTGTGTGTGTGTTCGTGTGTGTGTCAGTTTGTGTGACTCAGTTTATTCTTGCTGTCTAACCATGATGCACCACTGTACGCTGTTGTTCCACCTTTTCTTCTCTATAGTGTGACTCGTCCAGGAAAAGATTTTAGGATGTAAGAGGAAAACAAAGATATAAATATGACTCAGACCGTATTATGATAAGTCAACCATCACTCAGAATGTTCTCTGTCATTATAACTTCTTTCATGTGTCAGTTCTGTTTAATGTTTTACGTGTCAGCCTGCTCACAGAGCTGATTGACTTCAATATTTAGCTGCACTCTCACTCAGAGTTCGTCCACACCGAGCCGGTTAACTCTGTAAATGTTTCAGCCCAACATCCAGATTAAAACATAGTTTTTCTCACCTCAAAACGGAGCTTTACCCAAACAGCCCTCAGAGTGTATGAATCTGAAAAGTCCAGCTCGGTGTGTGTTTCAGTGTGTGAATGGAGTTTTTACTGAACAATGCAGTCAGCTGTTCAGTGAGGATCAGGAGCTGTGAGACACTTAAGTTAACAACCTTCACTTACCTCTAAAGATGTAACAATATATTGAATGTTGTGATATTTCATTTAAAAATGTCTCAGTGTCGTACCAGACTGTGACAATATCGACTGTAATATTACCTGGGTAATTACTTTAATTGATTATTTTTATTTTATTTTGTGAAAGGACTGCTTCTACTCACTGCTTTGAATTTGTTTGCATAATTAAAAATGTTCGTTGCCAAAGACAGTTAATGCCAATTTTTTGCGCATGCATCAGTCATGGCTGTTACTTTTATGTTATTTTATTAGCAAAGGAAACCAGAAGCTCTTTAAGTTTAAAGGGGAAAAAAATCTAACCACCATTTTTCTCTTGTTTTCTCTTAAATATCATAATAAATATTGTATTGTTATTATCCTGAGTCACCTCTAACTGTGTCTGTGATCAATCATTTTAACAATCCACAATCCACCAGTGACACAATTACAAAAATAATTATTTTAGCAACACCAGCATTTTGAGACTGACTGCTGGTTAACTTGTGATGTTGGCGTGACTCCATCTGCATTCTTTCCCAGGGTTTTCAAATGGAAACTCCCACTTATAATACACCATGACTCTGACACCACTCTCAGGCTAATTATTAATAACGATTATTTTTATCCAACAGTTTGGTTTTCTTTACAGTGAGCGTTCCACCCTCAAACAGCTGACATCTCAGCTGTCTCTCATCATGTTACTGTCCACATTAACTTTGGTTAAAGCCTCTGAAAACTGGTCTTGATATAGTAAAAATGTACATATGATATTAAAGTTTAGTTTCTGTTGATTGACAGCTGCCTCAGGAGTCCAACAGGAAGCTCAGTAACGTCCTGCTGTGGACTGCTGGAGACGCAGGCTGCAGCAAAAACGTATTTTAGCACCTAAACAAAGAACCACCTAAAAAATGAATATATGTCTGAGTGTACAGAGAACACATTCTCTGCTTTACTTTGTCTTCATGCAGCATTTTTCAGCGGTGAACTTAAGCAGCCGTCTCTGCTCTCTTTACAACCGCCAGACTCCATGGACAGAAACTGTGTTTTTATTACAGGGAGTTGTAGGAGTTTGTGTTTGATAGTTAGTTGGTGTCATTGTTTGACTTCAGGTCTGAACTGATGTTACTTGCTGCAGATCGAGGCTGCGATCGACCTGCAGCTCCCGTGTCCTGCAAGGAGAAAATGGCAGATTTTTTCAGTGGAGTTTTGTGGCCGTGAAGAGAGCACAGACGGCAGCGTCAGTTCACTGTCAGAAAAGACAGGAAAATGTTCCAGATATAACGTACACTTAAACAGATGTTGATTTGAGCGTCAGGTTAAATCACTGTTTCAGACTCAGTGAGCAGCTGCAGCACCCACATAGCAACTGACATGGATTTATTATGATTGGTTTTGTGCAAATCTCAGAGCACAAACACACCCAATTTTTAAACCCAAAATAGGAAAGTGTAGAAAAACTTTGATGAAAATATTTCAGATTCAGAGTAAATCTGATTTCTAATATGATTAGAAGACTCTAGTGGATTTGGATTGACAGAGGATTGAAGTCCACCATTGACAAACCAAAAACAAAGAGACAAAGCTTCTGTTGCCATGGTTACAGCGCTGTTAGGATGTTGACCAGCTGGCGCAAACATGTGGCGTCAAGGCTGGCTGCCATCTTGACCACCATAATTACACATCAGGGATAAAACAACCGATTTATTGCCTGAATTTGGGAAATAAACCTTTTGTAGTTGATCCACGGGGTCTGATGGGCACCAGAAGACAAACATGGTGCTTCTTATCAGCCATCATTCATCATCAGGCCGGAGTTTCCCAACCTGATGACGGGAAAATCCCCAACATTTCCTCTCTGCTGGTCTGCACATCACAGCCCCGACTGATCGAGCAGGCTCAGATATTTCTCTGCTTCTTGTAGCTCCGTTCTGTCAGATTAGTTTGGGACTCCTCCTTTAATTTGAGCAGACTCACAGCTCGCTGCAGTTTTGTTGTTTGAACTCGACAGAACTTCAGCTGACAGCAGGACAGGACTGGCTGTCTGCTGTCTGCTGTCTCTTTATCACTGCACATGTCAGTGCTTGTGTTCACTGAACTCTGCTCTGTATCATAAAACAAATTCATGATATTAAAAGATTTGCGATTCATAATAACTCAGCATCATTAAACATGAATCATTTCTTAACTGAGACTCTGTCGTGTCTGATTGTCTCCTGTCCTCCTCCTCTCAGCTCTCAGATATTCATCCTGTCCGTCCATCTGTTGACACACTGAAGACTATCAAAGCAACCAGAGTCATTTATAGACTCAGCTGTGTGTGTGTGTGTGTGTGTGTGTGTGTGTGTGTGTGTGTGTGGTGTGTGTGTGTGTGTGTGTGTGTGTGTGTTCCATAAGGCTACAAACTAAATTTATCCCTCTTTTTGTGGCACTTGGCACTTGTTTCCCATTAGAAACAATTAAAAATCTGTTAAAATTAGGGTTGTTTTATTTGATCAGCTGGTTAAAATGGTTTTGGGCGTCTTATAAAAATTTGAAACCTTTTTAAATTGTAGTTGATCGTAAATTTATGGAAAATACTTGGACTCAGTATGGAAGGTATGGAAACCATTCAGTTCACTTGTCATGGATTGTGGCATGTAGTCTGTCTTGTTTGGTGCATTTGCAATTAGAGCTGCAACGAGTAATTGATTAATTGATTCTTAATCGATTATTATGATAGTCGATTAATTGGTTTGAATAATTTTTTAAGAAAAAAAATCACGATTCTCAGATTTCAGTTTCTTGTGATGAAATGTGTGTGCTTTTTTCAGGCAGAGTTATTCTGTTGTTTTTATTTATTGTCACACTGTAAAACAGAGAATAGCCTCACAGATTTTCACCAGAAAGTCAGAAAAACACCTTTAAATAAAATTACAGAGCAAAAACAAAAAAGGCCTTCAGCCAGCAGAGTTCTGCAGGAATGAGTCCTAACATGAATGAGTTAGTATATTAGCAGTTCAGGTTTGAATGTGTTTTTAGTTCGATGTCTGAAATATGTTCTGTGGTTAACACAGGCAGTAAATACAACAACAAAAACAAAGCAGCCAGGTGTGGACAGTCCTCAGGAGGACATTGACCAGATGTAGTCCTGTCAGATCCAAGGAGGAAGAGAAACTCATTATCAGCACTGCAGTATAAAGTGTGATATTAGGTTAAATACTTAAACCAAATATCATCATTTCATGATCATTATTTCATACATTCAGTCAAAGAAACAACAGGTCTTTGGGGTAGAACTGAGGCTGTGATTGGGCCTCTTGAAAACTATCCACACTGCTGGAAGATGTTGGACTGAAGTCTGAATCTCAGAAACACAGTGTGTCATTAAATCAGTCAATAATTAAATGTTGTCTGTGTTTGCAGGTGACAGGACGAATCCAGAAGGAGCTCAGATGGAGTTTAAATCCAAACAGTGGTTCGGTGCTTCAGTACGATCTGATGGAGAACACATCCTGGTAAGAAAACAACACACACACACACACACACACACACGCTCAGTGACAGGGTGTAGCATTAATCAAACAATAATACATCACATCACAACTGACATAAAATCACCAGCTGAGAAGCTTTAATTCATGTTCATATGTTGAACTTGATGAAACTCATTCAGCCCCAGTTGGTCAGTCAGTACTTGTTAGCTTAACCTTATGGCACATTACACTGCATAAATTAGCCTAGCAGCTAGCTGACTTTTTCTACTCATAGTTTAACTGATTCCATGTAGGGATGTTCCTGGTGACTAATTTCCCTGCAGATTAAACACAAATTTCAATTTATTGATTGATAATGTTAAACTTTGTCTGTGTGTTTTAAGAGCCATTTGAAGCCGGTTTCACACTGGTGATTTATTCCAGAGAGGGAAGTAAATATCCTCAGCATCTTTTTCTTGGCTACTTGCTGATATATCCCATGATGCATCACTGCTATTGGATCATTGAACACTGAATTGACACATCCTGACCTTATACATACACAACGTATGTAACATAACATAACATATACATATGGCCATGGGTACTGTGTGTATGAGTACTGCTCACCTTTTCATTTTGAGCTCAATTGCTCTACTTTAGTTTCTGTCTATCTATTTATCTATTTATTTATTGATGTATTTATTTATTTATTCGTTGTGTGTTTTCCAGGCGTGTGCTCCTCTGTACCAGTGGTCAACCTTCGGCGTCTCGGAGCGAGAGCCGGTGGGAACGTGTTACCTGAAGAAAGGAGGCACCGTGGTCGAGTACTCGCCCTGCAGATCAAGTGGGTTCTTTTCCTTTCTCCATCTGTCTTCTCTACACTGAACATGCAAACACATGTCCAACCAGGAGCACTGTGGGAGTCGGTTAACTAAGCTAATCTGATCCATTTTAGTCATGTTGTGTCCTGCATAAAATGTTTTCTGATTGTATTTTGACTGTCCATCAGTGTGATTTCTCACCTGTCTGTGTCAGATTTAATGTCTCTGTGTTGTTTTTCTGTCCAGGTGCAAACTCACCTGAGGGGCAGGGCTTCTGTCAGGCCGGCTTCAGTGTCGACTTCCTGAAGGTCAGTAACCCTGAAAAACCTCAACGGTCACATCTGCCTCTGTTTAATCCACTTCAGTAGAGAGTCCCACACTGATGGGGGGGTGATGTCATTAACCCTTTACACATCTGGGACTGCGTGTTCTTTTCTTGACGGGTCAGATAGGAAGTGAAAGTAATAAAATTTTTTCCCTCTTTTGCTTTCGTGGTTTCAGAAGAACAACAGAGTGGTGGTGGGAGGACCGGGCAGCTTCTACTGGCAGGGTGAGTGCTACACTGACTCTGTGTGTGTGTGTCTGTGTGTGTCTGTGTGTGTGTGTGTCTTGTTGCAGTCTTATAGCAGACTGGGAAACTGAAACTGAGACAGTGCAGATTGTGGCCAGCCAGCTCCGTGTTTACTCCATCTCTCTGTGACCCAGCAGCTGTTCTCTCTGACCTCTCACTGTGATGATAAACGCTGCAGGATGAGGATTCCTTCAGAATAAGAGCGGAGAAATAATCGATTCTTAGATGCATAATGATTCTCTCTTGAAAGATGACGAATCAATGCAGAAAAGGCAATAATCAGAAATTTAAAACCCAATTCTCAACATTATTATAATGTTCCTTATGGTAGAACCAACTGGATGGTGAAACGACAGACAAACAGAGGAATGTGTGTGCGTCCTGTTTACGTGTTAAAGGCTGAGTTTTGGTGAGGACACCTGAATGTGAGCGACTGCAGAATCTGACCGGCACAGCTGGCTAAAAGCCTAAAATAAAACAATGACCAGAACTGTTGCTGCATCTTGATGCAGCAACAGTTCTGTCATTGTTTTAATCAGTAATAGCAGCTAGAGGTGTCACAATTTCAATATTATTGAAAATCAAGCTTTCAGTTTCATTTATCAAAATCAAAAGACATAATCGGCTGTTCCCCTTAGTATTTGTTTTTCTCTCCACCCTCGCCTACTTGCAGCATCTGGCACACGCTGCCGAAGGAAAAAACAACAACAAAGAAGTCTGGTAGTTCTGGTTCAGCAGAAAATAGTAAAGAGTTGAAGTATTTTGCTCCAGATGACTGATAACACGGTGATGGTGTTTGTCCGGGCTGGGCAGCACAGCTGTACGTTGTGTTTTGGTGGTTTTTGATGCTGCTGGGTCAGCGTGACCGGGATGTGTTGTGTCATTGTGGGAGCAGCCTCCTGTGAAGATCAGTACAGAAAAACCATCCAAAAGTCATGTGATGTTTCTGGAGTTCAATTCTGGGTAAAAATGAAGTTTTGAATTTAGGTTAGTTTTGATTTAAAATAAAGTCTTCGACACAGTGTACTCCCCTCCTGCCTCGTCTACAAGCAGGTCAGATGTCTTTCACTTGCACGTCTCACACAACAGAAACGCTTTCTAATTTTTACCAGTGCAGCTGAGCTGTCTGCACCAGCTCCGTGCGTCTCAGCTGCATCTGACAGGTGTAAACATGAACAATGCATTTATTTACAAATAAACAAAGTGTCCCTCCACTTCAAATAAGCATGAGTCTGTTTTTGCATGAGTCATTGTTGTTTCTCAAGAGAGAGAGAGATCCACCAATCCTAGCAGCCCCCCACACAAACATCACACATGTACATCCCAGTGAACCACTTTTATGTTTTATTATTTACTGTTACTTTTTTTTTTATTTTGACATAGGTACTGAAAAGAACATAAGGTTTATCACTGTTATTGACATTTATCAAAGCTCTGCACTTTTATATTATATAATTTTGTGCTGGTTTTAAGTTTGAGCTCCAAAAACATTTTGCTTCTTTGTGGAATAACAAGTGAACGTCTTCATTTACATTTAAAGCTGATTTGATGAGGTTACTTAGAACAGAGTGTGGTTTGATTCTCCCTGGAGCAAATCACCTTTGATTTTTAATGAATTATACAAAAGAATTCAATTTAAAAAAAGCAACTTTTTCACAATTTTCACTTGTTTACACAGTTTCTTTGTGTAAACACATGTATCACAGTTTCTTTGAAAAGCTGTTGTGAAATCCATGTTAGACTGCAGCAATCCCCAAAAAAAGCCTGTGAAATCCTGGAGAGACTGACTTCAAAAGGAAAAAGGACCAAATCAACAAAATCTGAGCAAGTCAACATAATCAGGCGAGCAAAATGCTGCTGAAACGCCTCTTTTTCACCACCATCCTACATGGTGGCATAAACATGCAGGTGTGTAAGTTATATTCACCCCGTACCCCCCACCCCTCCTGCTGTTTGACAGGTTTTAAAGGAAATATTTGTTTACAATCATTGGAGTTGATATAATCACACTCACATTAATATGGCATCTCATAATTGAACACTATGTCAGCGTGTATCCCCTCATATTCATCCTTCAGCATATTCATTTCTGCATTTATCTACAATCAGAATTCACATGAAGGATATCTCCTGGTTAATGACCTCTAATGTTCCTGCTGGAGCACTGTTAAAGGATTAAATGGACAATTTTAAGACTAATATGTTATGAAAGGAAGACACTGCTGACATGCTGCTGAAACACTGCTGGTGGGGGCTGCAGCCGTGTGCAGGACGGGTCAAAACGTTCTGATGTTCCATGTTCTCAGTGGAATCAACCGGTTACACTTTCATATCATTATCTCACAAGCCCGTCACAGAGAAAAGACGGTCCTTCCTTATAACAGCAGATCTTTCCTGAGAGAGTTTCCTTCAGTGTGGCAGTGACTCAGTGAGAGTTGTGTGTCCGTCAGTGTGTTCACCACAGACAGGAGCAGTCAGGTCACTGTCAACAGAGACACTCTGACTCTTTTTGAGCTCGTGTGTTGTGAGTTTCTGACTCTGGACCGCAGCACGAATCATCACAATCATCCTTAAGAGTTTAATAAGCAGGTGACGTCCAGGCAGGTGAGGGTTCAGACAGGTGTGTGTGTCTGTCTGTGTGTCTGTGCAGTGTGTTGTAATCCATGTTTGTCCAGTCGTCTGACATCTGAGGGTGTGACACACAATCTGCTGCTGAACGCTGAGTCAGTCCATGTTTTCTCTCTGTACGCTCAGCCTCTTCCTGGGGTGTGTGAGCCTAATTATTGTTTCCTGTTGACTCAACACGCACAATTACACAACCAACTACACACACACACACACACACACACACACACACACACACACACCTCTGTTTGTGATTAGACAGTTGTTAACACTGTGTCTCTGTGGCAGCTGTGTGGTTCCTTTAATTACAACTTGAGTATGTTTTTCTAAACCAGCTTGTAAACAACAAATAAAATCATCTGTTCCTGTTCTGTTCTTTACTTTCTTATGTTCTGCTGGGTTCTTCACCTCTACTCGGTTCTCCTCTGTGTCATATTCTCTCACTGTTCTCTAACATCCTCCTGTTCTCTTCTGTTCTCCATGTGTTCGCTAACGTTCTCCTCCTGTTCTCTTCTGCTCTCCATGTGTTCGCTAACGTTCTCCTCCTGTTCTCTTCTGTTCTCAATCCGTTTTCCTCCCGTTCTGCTCCTGTTCTCTAACGTTCTCCTCCTGTTCTCTTCTGTTCTCAATCCGTTTTCCTCCCGTTCTGCTCCTGTTCTCTAACGCTCTCCTCCTGTTCTCTTCTGTTCTCAATCCGTTTTCCTCCCGTTCTGCTCCTGTTCTCTAACGTTCTCCTCCTGTTCTCTTCTGTTCTCAATCCTTTCCTCCCGTTCTGCTCCTGTTCTCTAACGTTCTCCTGCTGTTCCTTCTGTTCTCTTCCGTCTCTCTGTTCTCCTGCTGTTCTCTAATGTTCTCCTCATCTCTCTTCAGGTCAGCTGATTTCTGACGACGTCTCCGAGATTCTCGCCCGGTTTGACAATAACTACATCACGCCGTACGGAAAGACGCTCGCCACTAAGTCGGCCAGCGCTCAGTATGACGACAGTTACCTTGGTAACCACACACACACACAACACACACACACACACACACACACACACACGCACACACACGATGCATTGATTATAGTCCAGATGAGATGAAGGGTTTTGGGTTTGACCATCAGCATCAGCTGATTTTCTGTCTTCTCTGTAAATCAGATTTCTGAACATCGTCAGTATAGAACAGCTGAAATATCACGTTCAGCACAAGTTTTTGTTGACGGTTGTTCCTGTTGAACTCTGACACACAGTCCAGTTATTAGTTATTGTCTCTCTGTGTTCCTCAGGATACTCTGTGACAGTTGGAGACTTTAACAACGATGGAACAGAAGGTAAAAATGAAGCAGCTCGTCTGTCGAACAAACTGTAGAAACACATCCTGAGATGGCTTTAGATTTTGGGGCCTCCAGGAGGGCCCCGCCCCTGAGGATCTAAGGCTGCGAACTGGGTGAACATTTCAGCTATGTAGCTTTGGGTCAGACCCAGACGGGCTTTAAAAGTGATCAGTAAAATCTTAAAATCAATTCTAAAACACGCAGAGAGCCAATGGAGGGAAGCCCGACTGGGTCGTCTGTTAAAACCAGTAAGAATCCTCGCTGCTGCGCTCTGAAACCAGTTGGAGGAGGGAGAGTGAATTTTGATTAACGCCAGAGAGGAGTGAATTACAGTAATCAAGTCTGGAGAATATGAATGTGTGGGTGATTTTCTCTCAGTTTGATTTTGGAGCTGGTTCTTAAGTGAAGGAAACAGGACTGGACGACTTTATTGAAAGATTCATCAGACGGGTTAAAGTATTAAGTGAAACTAAGCTGAATGACGGATGATGAAAACAAACCAAACTGTCTCTTCTCACATCTGTAGATTATGTGACTGGAGTCCCTCGGGGGGAGAAGGCGCTGGGCTATGTAAGTGTTGAAGGTGTACACACACACACACACACACACACACACACACACACACACACACACACACACACAGACTGATAATCAGTCTGTGTCCTGCTCACTTTGAATTCTCTGTCTTAGTGAATGAAGAGTCTGATGATCATGTGACCAGGAAACACGTTCACGTTCACAGCAGCTCTGTGAGCTCACATTCTCAAAAGTGTTGATGCTAAAATTCTTTTTCAATACCACGCGTTTAAAATAGGGCTGCGCAATTAATCACAATAAAATCACAGTATGGCCGAGTGCAGTATTCAAACTGCAGGTCCAGAACCAAATTGCATATTTTTGAAAAAGGAAAACTGTGAGAAAACATCATTATAATGAGGCGCTGCAGAGCTGCAGAGATGAGCTGACCTACAAATCCTTCACATGAAAGAAAACCTCCATAAATATCACATCATCATGATTTTAATGTTTGTTTTTCAGTGAACATGAGAATTGTAATGCAAAACTGATCATTTCCACTAATCATATAGCATATTATAATTTCAGTTAAAATAATCAGAATATGACTTTTTTACCAAATCATGCAGTGAAAATGGTTTTGGAAATCACTGCATTCTGTTTGTGTTTACGTTTTTTACGTTGTTTACGTGAGGTGTGCTTGTACTCGTGCTGTATCGAAGCTTAAAATTCTACTGTGAGCACAAGGTCGGACAGCAGGATTTGAAACTGTTGACGTCGGTCTGTGAAGTGGTTTGTGTGACGTCTGTGTTTGTGTTCAATGTTTCAGGTGAACATCTTCAACGGCCTCAACATGGGGTCTGTGGTGAACTTCACAGGAACACAGGTGAGCTGCAGGACAGAGAGATTTACATCTGACCGACTGCACCATGTGATAAAAACACAGCTCACATGTTCATTTCATGGAGGAGGAAGAAGAGGGCTGGAGAGACAGACAGAGCAGGAAAGGAGAGTCAGATATCAGCACAGTTAACAAGTTCCTCTTCACTTCCTGTCTGTCCTCCATAACTCGTCCTCTGAACCCACCAACCTCTCATTTATCTGTTTCCTGTGTCTCCTTCCTCTTCTCTTTAAAACTTAAAGCCTCAGTCTCTTTCCTTCCTTTCAGATGATCTCAATCTTTGCTCTCACGACTGATGTCATATCTCGTATTAGTCACTGGGTTTCAAACCGCCGCCAACGTCCTGACCTCACAGCAACACATGAGCAGCTCAGCCCTCAGCTCTTTGTTGCTTCTCTTAAAGGATCTCCACCAGGAGGTCAGAGTGAGTCACAGACCAGCGTCCCTGGAGCTCATTCAGTCAGTGCTAACGTGGCTCCTCGCTTCCCTCAGTCAGGGCGTAGCTCCTCCTAATGGGGATGCAAGAGAGAGACGGAGCCTGGAGAAATATGGAGCGTTTATCAAACGGGACGTCCTGGCTCGCTGCAGCATCGTTTTACAGTGACGACAGCTACTCACCACACACAGCATCACAACTGTCCGACAATGTGCTTATTCTAGAAAAGACACTGAGCCTCATTCACTAACATGTCCGCAGAAATGTTCTTACTGTGCACACAAAATAAGTTCCCACGCAAACTTACCGTCTGATTCGTGAACGTGCTCACTGGCCAAGTTTGTTCTTACCACCGTGCACATGTTAGTGAATCAGAATCGTTCTGAAGTGGCAGGCTCGATCCCGCTGCCTGCAATCTGCATACTGCCCCACCCACATTCTCTATATAAGGAAATACGTTTGCACAGTGTGTGTGTGTGTGTTTAGAAATCAAAAAATTCTTTGCATCAAGTGTTGATATTCTTATTTTTTCCTCTAGAATGCATTCAGACCAGTGTCATTTAAACAAAAATACATGTGACTTTTCAAATGAATCCCTGTTTACAGATATCTGCTCTCCCCTCCTCTCCTCTCCTCTCCTCTCTTCTTCTCTTCTCTCCTCTCCTCTCTCTCCTCTCTCTCTCCTCTCCTCTCCTCCTCCTCCCTCCCCTCCCTCCTCTCTCCTCTCCTCTCCTCTCCTCTCCTCTCCTCCTCTCCTCTCCTCTCTGTCTTCCAGATGGCCGCCTACTTTGGACATTCAGTAGCTGCTACTGATGTGAATAATGACGGGTGAGTCAAAGGACCCTTTGACACCTACCTTGTTCAGTCTAGAGTTTTGGAGTTTGATTGGAGCCAAAATGAAAAAAATGGTGTGAAACATCCCCTGGACCACTGTCCAGATCAAACAGCTGGACTGTGGTGTGACTGAAGGAGGTGGTCTCAGTCCAGATAAAACTGAACCAAGTTTGTTTCTAGTATGAAAACTTTTGGACTAAGTACAAGAAGTTCTGGCAGGATATCATCAGAACAGGAAAAAGATTTAAAAAAACAACAACAATGGAACAAAACAAAATGAGGTGTGGCCGCTCATGAGGAGAGAAATGTTGGTTGAATCCAGTCTTTGGAAGTTCTGCTAGCTTGTGATGCTACAGTGACTTCCTGTTTACATAGCTGAATGCTCTTGATTGGACAGTGCTACCGATGTTTCCTAGCAACAGATTTACACATCATTTAAGTCTTTACTACCTAAGTTTTAATGTCCTGATTTAGTGAATCACTAGTCTGACACTAACTGAGGACTTGCTGCTCCGATCCTGACCTCTGATCGTCTATTTTAAAACCACACTAATAATCATTTCTTCAACAAACAGTTTAACAGGATGCAGATTTCTGCCAACTGCAGTGAGAACAGCTGGTAACTCTGTAGTGCGCCAATTAAAACCAGGAGAAGAAGAGTTGATGTAAACATCACAGGCATCAAACAACAATTCACAACAAATACTTGAGTGTGTTTATGAGGCAGGAAACAGTTCAACATGTGTGAAGGCCTCAAGGTTTCATAGTGAGAAAATGTTGACGCAAATAAAATGTGTTGATGATGAAAACACCAACAGGTCACCTTCTCAAAGACTTCCAGAGATCCTTAATGAGAACATGATATGTTCAATTAAAACAATTTAAAATGGCTTTATTGTCCCGGCGTGATCACGTCAGACCTTAAAACAAACACGAGCCTCAGTCAGAGAGTTTGTTTTAAGGTCTAACTTCACCATGCTGTGACATTAAAGACATTTTAATTGTCTGCACGGGTCTCTATCCAAAGAGCACCTCAACCAAACAAGTCCAGGAAGGAAGTACCCAAACATTTTTATGAAATGATTCAAGATTCAAGATGTTTGTTGTCACAGCAGTTATACAAGTTCAAACATGTAAAAGACTTCAGCTGGGAAGCTCCATTAAAGACTAAGTTAAGTAGCAAATTAGAACAAATATAATAATAAGATAAATATACAGTAACAGAACAAATTAAAATAAAGTAAAACGTCTATAAGTAAAATACTCAGTTGCATAGTAGTAAATGACATTCTGACCATTTTCAAATTCATATGTGCAGTAACTTTGTTGAATTAAATTATTTTTATTTGAAAAAAAAGTGCTCATTTTTACCTGTTTCAGCCACAGGTGGTCATACTGACCCCACAGAAACTGTCACTGTTATATTGTTACTTTCTGCACAGCTGGAGATGCATCTTGGTTGCTTAGCAACTATCATCGTCTGTCAATAAAACTTCACAAGTGGTCTCATTTTGCAATTTCCCAACATTAAAATACAAACATTAAAAATTATTTTGATTTTTTTTTTAATAAAGTAGGGGAGACCAGGGACAGTTGTAACACTTTTTGTCTCAGCACCTCTAACTGACTGAATTTTTGTGTTAAATTTCTCAGATGTGAAATGTTGAACGTTACTTATTACAAACAGCAGCTGTTCCCACAGACTGTGATGTTATGATCATGTTAAATAACATGTTAATAATCTGACTCTGAGTGATTCTAGATGAATCTAAAGTTTGAATCAGATGACTGATGGTTATTATATGAAACCATCACAGTTTACTACACATGATGCTGCATGTTGATAAATATATAAATACATTCTACAAATTTTATTTATTTTTAAAAAGATAAACTAACAGAATAAAAGCATTAATCTCTTAGTCTGCTATTTATCATTAGAGATAATAGAGTTGGAGGTCAAAGGTCAGAATGATGCCTCTGGACGTTCTAGTAGGTGTGGAACGTGTAAGAACAGTTCATCTCTGTGTGTCTGTCAGGTTGGTCGACCTGTTGATTGGAGCTCCTCTCTTCATGGACAGAGGATCAGACGGAAAACTGAGGGAGGTGGGACAGGTAGGAAACACACGCAACACACACGCACACACACGCACACACACGCACGCACACACACGCACGCACACCACGCACACACACACACACACACACACACACACACACACACACACACAACACACGGTGGCATGTTTTCTCTGCGTCAGTCCGTCCAGAGGAAGCAGAAGTGCAGATAAGAAACCAAAACTGTCACACAGTCACAGTCAGATCTGATAGTAACATTTCCACAGACGTGGTGAAGCTGCCAGCTGTCAGTTTGTTTCCAAACTTAAGAATTTAGACGGTTCCTCCCTCAACACTCTCAAAGAGAACTTTGGCTTGTGTGTAAAGTTACAACACGAGTTACCAGAGTTACAAGAGTAAAAACTGATCAAAGTATCTGTTATTGAAATATTAACAGAAAAACTGTCCAACTCTGTCCGTCACTGTCGTGTGTCTGTT
>JAWZSL010000013.1:31036391-31073891 GCA_034769285.1 Lutjanus argentimaculatus | reverse complement strand
CCCGACCCGTCACCCTCTCAGGTAAAAATACAAAAGTCAAATATCAGAGCCACTGTTAAATTTAGATTTTTTTTCTTGATGGAAATAAGTAAGCTGGGTTGTCCACTCTGTCTCAGAGGCGGGACAAACACACGTACCTGTTTATTTATAAAGCTGTCGTTGGGAAATTTCCAGCAAACATTTCATCTGTTAGTTTCTTCTTCTGGATCAAATCAAAGTCGATCCAGTGACTTTCTTTCCCTTCAAGATCCCCGAGTTTTTACTGAATTTACAAAACACCCTAAAAATCAATATTCCGCTGTAGATGAATTCAAATCCATGATCAATATTTATTTGTTGTTTTAATTGTTTCATTCACCTTTTATCTTAATGATTTTATCTTTTCTCTGTATATTGTGCCTTTCAAACCATGTCTACTGGACATCACTGTGAACGAGGACAGCCCTCAGTGATTTTCAAGTTTAAATAACGGTTCTAATAAAATAAAAAGTTATTTATGGCCACAAAATCTCTTGAGACGATTGAAATACCTTTTCTGAACTTCTTAAAACTCTGAAAAAAAATTCAACAGGAAGGAGCTCAAAACTACGTAAACAAAACATAAACGCACAAAATCCTGCAGCTCGTCGTGTGTCTGTGTGTCTCGTCTCTCAGGTCCTGAAGGGAAAATGGGCGTCCAGCTATATGCCTGCTAGTTTTGGATACTCCATGACTGGAAACACGGACATAGACCAGAATGGATACCCAGGTACACACACACACACACACACACACACACACACACACACACACAGCAGGGATGAAGTGAAGTGCTGCTGTGTTAAAAAGCTGATGTGTGTCTCTGTCTGTCTTTCAGATTTAATAGTGGGAGTGTTTGGAGCAGACAAGGCTGTTTTATACAGGTAATCATACTGTGTGTGTGTGTGTGTGTGTGCGCGTGCACACACACCCCTGCTGTGGCTGCGTGTGTGTCTGTGAGCAGTTTAATGAGCGAGGCCACCTCTGATATCAAAGAGCTGCTGTTTTCATTCACGTTTCTCCTCCTGCTGTCAGGACACGTTTAACCCCTTCAGCTCCTGAGAGCCTCCTGCTAATTATCTCTGCAGCTAACGAGCTCCTACATGTTTCCTGTTAATACAACTGAAAAGTGAAAACAGCTAAATCATGTACAGAGGAAAAAACATTATTACCTGAAGTTCCAAAGTTTTTAAAAGAGGGAAGTCGACGGATCTCACATGTATTTTTATTAACAATGAGGAAAAATTACAATATCAGGTGATTTGAACTTTTAAAGAATAATCTAAAACATAGTTGTACCTTAGAAAAGAGAGGACTAGAGTCGGTATGTTAGATCTTTCACTGTTGTGATTTGCTGATTGATGTGTTTAAGAGCTGATTCTAGTTCAGTCGACATTTGATGATTCTCAATCATCTTATGATGTTCTTGTTATAAGTATTGTTTGTAGACTTCACTTCAATCATGTAGATTAATATGTGATGAACTTGCAGAACGAAATAAATTCTAAAATTTATCTTAATTATTTTGTCCTCACGTGTTAATCACACTGTGTGTGTGTGTGTGTGTGTGTGTGTGTGTGTCAGAGCTCGTCCAGTGATCAGTGTAAACGCCACGTTAGATTTGACGCCTCAGATCATCAACCCAGAGGAGAAGACGTGCACGCTGCCTGGTACCAGCACGCTCGTGTCCTGGTGAGTTCTCTTCACATCACATGTGTTTTCCTCGTCGGTCCACAGTTTTACTGAAACTTTGCATCGAGGTCAAGTGTGAGTTTGTGTTTATGCCCATTGGCTTTAAAGGGGGCATGGCGGTGGGAGGGGCTTCTAACAAACGGCGCAAACTGATTCACATGATTGTAATCAGATTACAGATACATTTAGTAAAAATGTTGACGATTAGCAGGATTACAGTTTTGAAACAAAGAACGATATTCCCAGCATGCACAGTGAACACAGCTGCTGATTCATTATCATGACACTTAGTGAAAAAATGATTCGCTTGGTGGAAATTTAACATTTATTGTCTTTAAATCAATCAATCAATCAATAAATTGCACACAACAAAGGAAGGAACAGCTGGACAAACTAATAAACCTAACAACCAACATAAAACATTTAGAGCAGAAACCATTAATTATTTCTGATCAGTTTGATAATCGATCAGTTGTTCAGAGTCATTTTTTGATTTAATAAAAAGTCCAAATTCTCTGATTTCAGCTTCTTAAATGTGAATATTTTCTGCTTTCTTTACTCTCTGACAGTAAACTCAATATCTTTGACTTGTGGACAAAACGAGACATTTGAGGACGTCATGTTGGACTCTGATCAACATTTTTCAGCATTTTCAGACATTTCATGGACCAAACAACTAATCGAACAATTGAGAAAATAACTATTAGTTGCTAAAAACACTACATTACAAAAGTAACAGGAAGTAATCCAGTTACATTACTTTAATATTATGATCGACCACATTTTTTAGCAGGTAATTAGTAACTGTCTCTCTGTGTGTTTCAGTTTCAAGGTGAAGTACTGTCTGAAGGCCAGCGGCCGCGGAGCTCCAGCTTCTCTCAGTGAGTCAAACACCAGCGTGCACTGATCCTCACTGCTTCTCTAATAAGACTTCAGAACCATCACCACCACACTAATAACCGTCCAGCTGAGGCTCTGCAGCTTTTCATGATCTCCTCTCTGATTGGTCTGCCCCCAGGTTTCCATGTCGACCTCATGTTGGACCGCCTGAAGCAGAAGGAGGCGACTAAACGCGTCCTCTTCCTGCACAGCCGGACCTTCCAGTACTCCAAGGACATGGTGGTGTCCAACGGCAAAGCGCCGGCCTGCGAGGAGCAGCACATCTTCCTGAGGGTGAGGGGGTGGTTTAGAGGCAAAGAAGAAGAAAGTCTGAGCACTGACATGTTGATCTGTGGAATGAAGTTTCAGAGTAAGAGCTGAAGTTTCAGAATAAGAGCTGAAGTATCGGAACACATCTTGTCTCTCAGGACGATCGTGAGTTTCGGGATAAGATCACTCCCATCTCCGTGGCAATGGAGTACAGTCTGGACTACCAGCGGGCTGCGGACAATACCGGCCTGCTGCCCATCGTCGACGTGTCGGCGCCGTCCAACGTGACCAAACAGGTAACACACTGAGTGTGTGTGCTAATCTGTGTTAAACTGAGTTTGGACCATTACTGTTACTGTACCACTGATTTGTTTCATTCTTTGCTCTTTTGTTTTGTCGTTTTTTTTCTCACCTTCTTCTTCTTCCTGCTTTTGGTTTTTCGCTCCTTTTCTCCCTCCTTCAGGCTCACATCCTGTTGGACTGTGGAGACGACAACATCTGTAAACCCGACCTGAAGTTGTCAGTGAAAAGGTGAGAAACAGGAGGACTGCAGTCTGCACGCTGGAACGATTGAAATCAAGTCTTCAGATCATTTTTTTCCAGTTTTCAGAGGTGATCCAGGCTGAAAATCTGTGAAATTCTGTTGTTTTTTGTTTGTAATGTGATCAACAATATTCATTTAAGATAACAGACTATTTTTAAAACACAGAATAAACACAAACAATATTACCTCAAAGAAATAATTTAGTAAATTGAGTAGAAACCTTTAAATTTGAGATTTCATTTCATCGAGGTGTTGTTGGACAGATTTTCTTTAATAATAAACTTTATTCATTCAGCACTTTTCAGAACAAAGTGTGTTTTACGTGGTTGAACCTGGATGAAGACATTTCAGGAGAACATGTTGGAAATAAAACTGTGTGCTGGTTTTAATTTTTGACTCAAAGTCTGAGTGAAAAGAAAAAGACTTCTGCGTGTAATGTTCACTTCTTTTATAGTAAAATGCCAACAAATCACAGGAGTAAAATCAAAATGTTGCTGTATTCAGTTTGTGTTCCTGTTGTCTTCCAGCGACCGTCAGCAGATCTACATCGGCGACGACAACGCTCTGACTCTGGAGATCAACGCAGAGAATCAGGGAGAGGGAGCGTACGAGGCCGAGCTCCACGTCTACCCTCCACAGCAGGCCGACTTCACCGGGGTCGTCCGCAGTCAGGTGACCTCACCTGACACACCTGACACAGACATTATGTCTGTCTCTGCTCGCTCTTCCTGTTCCTTCACTGCTTTTAACACTCGACTGCTGAAGGTGGAAAGTTCTGCAAATCCTGGACGGTTTGCATTTTGAGAGAAGAAATAAAATGAGTCAGTCTGATTGCTTTTGCTTTTCAGACCAACTGAAGATGACGCCACTCAAAGCTCAGTGCCACTCTGAGATGTGTCGCTCAGATACACAACATGCTGCGAGTTTGCTTTCTATCAACACTGGCTTGAAGATAAAAAAAAAAAAACAAATGAAAAAATTAATTTGAAACAGTTGTTTGTCTTGTAAATGCAGCAGCAGTTTTTCAGCCATTTAGGTTAAATGTCAATCAGGAAAACACACTCGTCTAAAGAAGCTAGCTCTTCTTCTTCTTCTTCTTCTTCTTCTCCTCCTCCTCCTCCCAGGAGATCAAACTGTGATGTCACACGAGTGTTGTGTTGTTGTTTTTGTTCCAGACTCTCAACCGGCTGTCCTGCGCCTACAAGAAAGAGAACCAGACCAAGATGGTGGTGTGTGACCTGGGAAACCCCATGAAGGGAGGAACCAAGGTCAGTCAGTCACATGACAGGACTGTAGACCACAGCGTCCTCGTCTCGTGCTGCATTCAGGGTCTTTGAGGAGCTAATCTGACATGTTTGTGGGCTGCCACAGTCTTTAATGTCTCCCTCAGTTTCCAGGAACCTAAAATAATTTTACACTTCTCATAACTACATAAAAGCAGTGAAGCATCCGTCTCTCTCACTGAGTCAGAGAACAGAGAACATTACTACAGTACTCTGTTCGGTTTAGAGTTTTGACTGTCAGCTGCATAGAGCAGATGTGTTTGACTCAATAAGTTATTCTTTATAAATGAATGCACTTAACTTAAAAAATGTTTAATTAATACAAATAATCCACATAACAGTCATGACATTATTAAGACATCACAATGCAATAAACAAAAATACAGACAAATAAAAATACAAACAACAGGAAGAAAATTGAAAACAAAAACAAAACTGAAATGATCCCTTCAGTAATTCACATGTTTATAATATGGACACAATCATAAACTGAAACATACATCTGACAGTCAGTGTAAGAGAGTTTTATAAAGTCTTCAGTAGAGCAATCTTTACTCGCTTCATATTTGGTTTTTTCTCTGTACTGGTTTGTAGATTTTACTTTGGCTTCACAGTGTTTGTTGTATTTTAGATTCACATTAGTTCTTAATGGAGCTTTAAATATAAATATTTCACCTGGCAACATCATTTTTCTTCCTCCCTGCTGGCTCCTGACATGATGTTCTTTTCTGTCTCTTCCTGCCTCCTGATTGGTCCTTGGCTGTCTCTATCCGTGCTGTGATTGGCCAGGTGCTGGCAGAGCTGCGGTTCAGTGTGCACCAGCTGTCGGAGGACGACACGTCAGTCAAGTTTGACCTGCAGATAGTCAGGTACCGTCCCGTCCTGTCTGCTGTCTCTGTCCTCGTCCTTAACCTCCACAGATACACGATTAATTAACTAACCAACCAACTGTTCTGATAATCAATGAATCGTTTTGAGTAATTTTTTTAAGAAAAAAATCCAATTTCTCTGATTTCAGCTCCTTAAATGTGAATATTTTCTGGTTTCTTTATTCCTCCCTGACAGGACGCTGAATCTGTTGTTTTATTCCTTCTGTGACTCTGTGTTGATGTTGAAACAATGAACAAAAACAAACTGGTTTGCGGCTGCAGTTTTTATAAACAGAGGCTGAAATAAAATGCAGGGAGGTGTTCGACCAATCAGAAGCATGGATCGTTGCGTGAGGAGGCTGTTTTGCAGCCGTTGTCACATCAGCATTCAGTGAAGCAGAGCTGTTTCTCTCCTGACACTCATTTAAATGACAAAAAGGCAGAAATGAACCACAGAGACACCAGTCAGAGTTTACTGAGTGAATGTGAGTCTGTTTGTGTTTCTGTGGCAGAGACGGAGGGAGAGGTATGTTAATGACACGTTTCACTCTGGTTACAGTCTGACAGCTTCACTTCTCTGCTCTGTAAAATGCATCTTCAGCAGCTTCAGGCTGCAGCGTTTGGAAGAAGTGAAGTCTTCCTCATATTAAAGTCTGACTAAGTCATTCTGATGTTAACTGATGCCTGCAGGATTTCACAGCAGCTTTTCTAAAAAAAAATCACAGCAGCTTTTAGGTGTTTCTTGCAAAGAAATTGTGGGAACAAGTGAAAATTAAAAAAAAAAAAAAAGTTGTGGAAAATTAAAGTCAGCTTGTTTCAGGGAGAATGGAACCACTGTTCTGAGTGTTCGATCTAACCTTAACAAAAAGGTTCTAACAAATCACTAATCACTGCTGCGATTACTGGAACTCAGGAAACTACAGTGATTGGTCAAATTTGCAGAAAAGTTGCACTGATTGGACAAAACTGTCGGTCGTGCAGAATTCACAGGGATTGGCTGAATATGTGTTGATTATTGCAATCGCAACATTGCAACTTCCTGTAGAGACTGACTGATTATTTCTTCTATAAAACAGTCAAACACGCTGATCAAAAGTCCAAGATGAAGTACGTGAATGTCTTGTTTTGTCCAACCAACCGTCCAAGAACACGAGACACTCGACTTCACATGATGTTAAACAGAGCAGGGCTGCAGCTCACCATCATCTTCATTGTCAAACTATAAAAATAATTGAAATACCTGTTCAAATTATCAATATTTGATCCAGACACTGAATGTAAATCTGTGTATCAGGACTTTCTTATTTCCTAACAAACCCCCCCCCCGATTTATCTGGTGACCCTTTGAAGGGGCCCAGCCCCTATGTTGGGAACCACTGGACAAAACTACAGTACTTTAACTTAAAAAGGATGTAACTTTTACTTGTAATGAAGTACATTTACATGAATGTAGTAAAGGATAGTAAAGGAATACTTGGAACACGTCTGACTAACAGGAAGTCATGAAGAGGCAGCAGCACCACCCTGTGGCTGCTTCAAGCATCACAGCAACAGACAAACATCCATCTATTGAATCTGTCTGTTACATGTTTATGTTTTCTACATGATATTTGTGTGTATTAATTTGTTTAGTTGTTGTTCCTGATGATAAATGATGTTTGTGTTTCAGCTCCAACCAGTTCAACAACACGAGTCCTCGAGTGTCCAGCATCACCAAACTGGCTGTCCTCGCTAAAGTCTCCATCAGAGGGTAAAACACACACACACACACTTTAAATAAATGTGTTTGATGGTTTTGTAGTTTGCTCTTTCATGAAGATGATCAAACTCATTCAAGTGAATTATCAGCTGAATGTGCAGCTCCGCTCGGCCATACGAAGCTTTACAGACGTCCAGGTCAGTGTTCATCTGTCTGCACACAACTGAACTGTTCTGCTTCACTCTCAGCTCCTCTCATAGCTTCGTTTTCAGAGAGAAAGTTTTAAAAAAACAGGAAACAGCAGACAGACACAGTTAGAAATGAGCTGGAGACCAAAGTGGAACATTTAGCAGCTGAGGAGACAAACATGTCCCTCAGAAGCAAAATCAAACCAGTACTGTTTATTTTTTATTTTATCTTTACAGTATTTATACAAACATGTCTGTAGCTTATAGTGTAAAATCTGTGTGTGTGTGTGTGTGTGTGTGTGTGTGTGTGTGTGTGTGTGTGTGTGTCTTCACAGGACATCATCTCCAGGTCAGGTGCTGCTTCCCATCGCCAACTGGAAACCTAGAGAGCCTCCTGTGTCTGGAGACGACATCGGACCACAAATAGTCCACGTCTATGAGGTACACACACACACACACACACACACACACACACACACACCACACACACACATACAGTACATCACAGATATACACTATATGTTTATTATATGGCTTTGTTAAATACTTTATTCTGATTGGTCAGTGACATTCTAAGGTCTGTTATGTCTTTATAACAGACAGTTACTGTGAAGAATGGACCGTTGCCATGGACACAGTTCTAATATTAAACTTTGGAGAAACAATAAAATCATTGTTAAACCACTAAAATCATTTTAAAATTAATATTTTGTGTCAAATTATTGATTTTTTGGGTACAAAACCACATAATAAGCAGGATGATGTTACAGTGAGCAGGTCACTACTGTGAAGGATTCAGGATTTATGTGACTCTGGTTTAAATTCAGTTCTGCCCGACTGTTTTTGAGTTTCTTCCTCTTTTAATTGTTTTTCCTTAAATGAAAATTATTTTCTTTGTGCAGCTGCTGGCAAGTTTTTCTTTGTTTCAGTCTGTCAGAGTTAGTTTTTCAAAGAGGAAGAAATAACAGACAGCAGGAAAGCTGCAGTGTTTCAGCACGATTCAATAAAGAGCCTCCTCCTCCTCCTCCTCCTCTCCTCCCTCCTCCCCCTCCTCCTCCTCCTCCTCCTCCTCCTCCCCCTCCCCCCTCCCCCTCCTCCCCTCCTCCCAGCTCCAGAACAACGGGCCCAGTACGTTCAGTAAGGCGGCGCTGGAGGTGGCATGGCCGTACCAGTTCAGGAACGGCTCACTGCTCTACATCACCAGCTACGAGACCGAGGGACCAATCAACTGCACCACGGACATGGAGATCAACCCGCTCAACGTCTCGGTGAGAGACACACACGCACACACGCACACACGCACGCACGCTTATTTTTTGTGTGTGTAAAAATCTTAACCTGTAAAGTAACTAGTAACTATTTTAGTTATGTTACATGTAAACTTTGTTATGTAGTGGAGTAAAAGTAAAAGTAAAAAAGTATCATGAAATGAAATTCTGGGAAGAGTGACATGTGACAGGGGAGTGATTTTATATGTGTTGGTGTGTGTGTGTGTGTGTCAGAACCCGCTGACCTCGACGAAGAACACCAGCGTGGAGACAAACAGAGACCGAGGGATGGAGGGACGGAACCAAAACCAGGTCCGCAAGAAGAGAGAGCTGGAGTCCAGAGACGGACAGAGTGACCTGCAGACTCTGGTACAACCTCCTCCTCCTCACTGATCCTTCATGTTCCTGTGTTTACAACTCGCTGCTTCTAAAACTGATCTGCAGCTGACGGAACATGAGCAGAACATCACTAGAACTCAAGTATTAAATTAAATGACAGTTAATTTGGTAATCAATTAATCATTTTGAGTCCCTATTTAATAAAAAAGGTCAAAACTTTCTGATTTCACTCAATAAAATATGAATATTTTCTGTTCTCCATGACAGAAAAACTGAATCTGTCTGTGTCATGGACAAAAAAAAAGACATTTTTAGAAACACTTTTCACCATTTTTATGGGCAAAGTAACAAGTTGATTAAGCAAGAAAATAATAAACAGATAAATTAATAATCGTTAGTCGCAGCTCCAAACATCACACAGCTGATCTACAGCATCAGAAACTGAATCAAACAGAAAGAGATGAAGCCTGAAGAAGAAACACAACAACATGCAAAACAAAAACCAAACATCTGGTATAGATTATTTTTAGACAGATGCTATTAGCACCCTGGAGTCTGCAGCCAACAGTGGCTATTTACACCCAAACTGCAGAAACAAACCAGGATCTCTCCTTAAACTGAACCAAACTGTGGCAGAAAACTGCAAGTAATGCTTTAAAAAAAAGAAAATAATAATAAATAATGATAATAATTATCAGAAATGTTTTAATATCTAAAATTCCAATTTTACTGTATTAGAATATAAATATTAGCAGCTTCAAATGCTCAGAAACATCCCAAAACAACTGAAATAATTTCGATTTTAAAAGTTACTTGGAACATCACAAGTGAACCGTAATACAATAAATAAATGTTGTAAATAAATAATGATAATAACAATAATGTAAATAATAACAGTAAAAGGTGTCATTTCATCTGACATCATTATCAGACTGAAGATTTGATCAGATTTGTCATTATTCTGCTTTTTAAAGCTGAAGTCATCAGATAAAGTGGAAGTTTTCTGCCTTTTACTTTGGTATGACCCAATATTTTTTGGTATGACCCAATATTTTTTGGTATGACCAATATTTTTTGGTATGACACAATATTTTTTGGTACGCTCTGCAAAGGCAGAATACAGGAACTTCCAAATAAGGTCAAATCAGAGGTCAGGATTAATATGCAGAAACAATAACCTGATATAAAACTGACACAAATCATCTGCCTGTGACTATTTTGGCTCGACAACTTTCACATAACGTGTCCTATTAAATCTTCATTTGTAAGGAAACTTTCTGCTGCTGATTATTTTCTATACAAACATAAATGACTGTGTGTGTGTGTGTGTGTGTGTGTGTGTGTGTGTGTGTGTGTGTGTGTGTGTGTGTGTGTGTGTGTGTGTGTGTGTAGGACTGCACTACAGCAGAGTGTCTGCGGCTCAGGTGTCAGGTGGGTCGTCTGGAGAGGAGGAAGAACGCCATCATCTTCATCTACTCACGACTGGCTGTCAACAACTTCCTCAGGGTAACAAACAAATAAATATAACATTATATAAATATATGTCATAAATATAAAGCACCTATGAAAGATGATGAATCACATCACCATACAATCGATTTTAAAACTCAGACTTTAGTAAAATCCTGATGTTTGGTATTTTGAGAAATAACAGACAGTCAGAGGAGGTTTTTTCCACCAATGTGACAGAAAATGAGAAACTAAAACTAAATAATGAGTTAGTATCTCAGAACAGGCAGACTAAGTCACTGTTTGAAAATGTTTCTCATTTTAATGACTTGGAGTATTTTTTGTGGAACTTGGCTCCTGTAGAAAACTGACTTCTCTCCCATGTCCGTTGTTGAATGTAAAGCTACAGCTAGCAGTTAGCTTAGCATAATCAGAATCCACATCAGTATATTTAAATGAACCTGCAGTTGTGAGTAAAACCCCAAAAGAAACTCTTTATAACTGCAGAACTTGCCTGAGAGTCACCGGTTTTGAAGTTTTCTTTAGTATCAGTGTGATCCAGTGACATTTGTCTGCACCTCCAGGACTCTGAAATCCTCCATCAGTACATGTACAGGTAGACTCACATTTTAATGCCTTTCTCCGTCCTGTGATGTGAAAACAAAACATTTTCACACAGTCAGAGAAAGTAAAAGTGTGTGTTAGGGGTGTGGATCCGACCTTTTTAAATCCAAATTTTAGATTTGATTCCCGGGAGATGTTGAGTTTCTAAAGTGAGCTTACCGTTGCTGCTCTGGTTATAGTTAATTATAAAAATGTTGAATTGCACTCAGACTAAAATCTTTTAGCACTGTATTCTTTAATAGGCAAATTATCATGATGAGAATCGTGATCTTGCCATAAAATAAATCGTGATATGATCTTTTTGCCATACCGCCCACCCCGAGTGTTTGCCCTCCTATAGTTCAGTTATCAAATCTGTGCCATGCAGAACTTTTCTCAGGCTGAGCTGCTGACTGATGGTTCCAATCTTTGACTTTCAGGGAGCAGCCCCTCTGCAAACAGGACCTGATGAAAGTTAATTCAGCAGACTTTTAATGTTGCTACCTTGAACAAATACAGGTTGAAAAACCAAACTGTTGTCTGGATTTTGTCTCATGTGGCCCACAGAGCCAGGCTGCACTAACACGTCTAACAGAAGCTGCCGTTTATTTACAGGAGCTACAACTGTCACAATTTTCTCTTTGGTTTGTTTTTTTCTTTTCAGACAGAGAATCAGAATCGATCGTATGTGGTTCGATCAACAGCCTCCTTCAGTGTCATCGAGATGCCGTACAAGAACCTGGTGTCAGAGCTGCCGTCCAACAGCACAACTGTAAAACACACACACACACACAGGGTCATCAGCATACACTGAGATAGATGGTGTAAGTAGAGTTTAACTGTTGAGTGTTTTTCAGGTGAGTGTGTCGGTGGTGTGGGTGGCTGACCCTCCTAAGCCGGTCCCGGGCTGGGTGGTGGCTCTGGCAGTCCTGGCAGGACTGCTGCTGCTGGCGCTGCTCATCTTCATCATGTACAAGGTGAGAGAAACAGACACACAGACGATCACATGTTTACACTCGTCATCTCAGTCAAGTATGTTTCCAGATGTTAAATATAAGCAGTGGGGACAATATGTCCGTATTTTCCAACTCATTTCAGCCGATGTTGATATCTGCACATATTTTTTCCATCAAATGTCACAGAACAGAAGTGTCTCCTGGATCAACATATAATTCTGCTGACTCTTATCATGTCCACTGACAGATGCAGACATAAAATACACTTTTCAAAATGTTCACACTCACTGAATATAATAAGAAAACTATAGTAACGCTTCAGTTTCCAGGTCCCATAATTTCATGGTAATTAGGTGGTAATTACCAAGTGAAATATTTTAAATTTCTCAAAAATCACCCAAAAATTGCCCCCAGATTTCATGGTAAGTATGTGATGATTCAACATTTCGTTTCCATTTTTGGACATGAGAAGACATTTGAAGGCGTCATCAAACAAACAACCACCAACATGCACTGATGCAAACTGTGCTTGTACTTTGTCGTCAGTCTGGATGTCAAACAGGTCTTAAGTTACATCATGATGATCTTTAAAAGGTTTTAAATCTCACCACTTCCTCTTCTTCTTCTCTTCCTGTGCAGCTGGGTTTCTTTAAGCGAGTCCGCCCCCCGCAGGAGGACTGCACTGAGAAGGAGCAGCTGCAGCCGGAGGAGAACGGCAACGCTGACGCCTAGAGGTCAAACTGTGAGGAGCGCCCCCCTCTGTTTGTCCAGAGAACTTCAGGGTAAAACGGCCGCAGAGAGAATTTCACTGTGTTCACTGTTGAGAGGCAGAAGATGGTTGAAGATGAGGGTTTTTTGGTTTTTTTTTTTTAAACTTATGTTGTGTTTGTGCCAAAAGAGAAACTGACCACAGAGCTCAAGAATGAACATTTTAAAGGAGAAGTTCAACATTTGTTGCTGAGACTAACGTTTTGATTGATGCCACTCTCATGTCTGTCCGGTAAATATGAAGCTGGTTAGCCTAGCTTAGCATAAAGACTGGAAACAGTGGGAAACAGCTAGCCTGGCTCTGTCCAAAGGTGACGAAACGTAGCTACCAGCTCCTGTAAATCTCCCTGATCAACATGTTATAATCTTTTTTGTTCAATCAGTGTGAAAAACAAAGTTGACTGGTCGTGACATGCAGGACTGTTTTCTTGTTTTAGAGCTGCAAAGACTGATCAATGATTAATTGATTATAAAAGGAATCACCAACTATTTTGATAATTAATCGGTTATTGATCAGTTAGCATTTAAAATGGCAGTCTGAAGCACATTAATTATATTTGCACCTCCTTTGATTAATTTGTAAATCTGTTCAAAACAAAAATTTTCAAATGGTACTTTGGCACAAATTTCACCTTTAACAAATACTGTGACACTTGCGATTTGAAAATTGCAGTAAGCCAGATTACAATTTTGATCAAATTTCGATTAATTGTTCAGTCCTATTAAAAAATAATAATTTCTGTATATTTTTTACGCACTGGTAGTCAGATCAGTAATTGGTATCAGAAGGAAAAGATGGTATCATTAACTCCGCGCACAAACTTCTGGAAAAACACAACTTGTCATCTTTAGTTTTTGTGCAGATTAAACAAACGAGATCTTCAGATTTCGGTGAGCTAATTAGTGACTTTTGAAAAGCTGGTACTGCAGGTAAAGTTTGGACAGAGTCAAGCAAATGTTGAACTGCTCCTTTAATATACTGACCTAGAACACTTCATCAGTTGAAAATACAAACGAGGCGAAGCGTTTTGTTTTTCTGGAGGTACCAGGTGTTGGTCTGCAGCAGAGCCTGTGTTGGAGTTTGGCCTGAATATTAATTTGCACATTCTTTTTTTTACTTTTTGTCCAAACCCAAAATGATTGAACTGAAAGTCCAGAACTGCTGATAAATTCAAGTTAATTTTTTTCAATCTGCCCTGATCAACAACACTGTTTTCTCAAAGAACGTGTCCACAACAGTGGAACAAACCTCTCCAGGTCTAAGATCTGATCCTCAGACCGAATCCTGAGGATCAGATCAGATCAGGAGATCAGGTTGGTGCTTTTCTGCTTGAGGATTAGCCTACCCCATAAAGGTACAATTAAAAAAACAACAAAAAAACAATTTAATAATCACACAGTATCAACTGAACAAGAAAATTCTGAATAAAACTAAACAATCAGAAAATAAGCCTAACTTATTAAAAATGTTTGATGAAAACAAACAATGCAGGTGAAGCAATGAGATTAAATTGGAAAAAGAATACAATGAGGTGATGAAGCAGAGGATTGTGGGTATGTGACTTCCTTGAACAGAGCGCCAACAGTCATCAGAGCCTTTATCCTTTTAAAACGACAGCAATAAAGCAGCAATAAGTGAAATGAGACGTGGCTGATGAGCTGCATTCAGGACTCTATCTTTGGATAAAGGTGGTTTAGTTTGCGATGAGATGGAGTGTTACAGTAATATATTTACCCTGATATAATCTTTTTGTGCTTCCTGCTTTGTGTGTGTGTGTGTGTGCGTGCGTGTGTGTGGGGAAGCAGGTTGAGAGTCGCTCTGCTTTGGGATGCTGCTCGGGTGTTTTCAGTTTTTTTTTGTTTTTGTTTTTTTTTTTATTAAATTTTCTACAGAATGATGATGATAAAAACAAAAGTGTGTCCTGTTCATTTCAACGTCATCACAAACTGTTTTGCAAAGTTTGCTTCTTTGTTGACAAAAAATGCTGTTTGGTTGGAAAATCAATGCAAGTGATGAGTTTATAATTTGCCTTGTAAAACTGACTGTTGGCTAAACCCCTCCCCCAAACAGCAACATCCAATCACAGCGAGCCACAACTGGTCTTCAATAAATCTGAACTATCCCTTGAAGCTGCAGTCATTAGCACGGCGCTCTGTGTGCGTCACTTCTGGATGCTATTAGAGTTTAAACTAGCGTTAGCAGCTCAGGGGGACGGCCCATCGTTCCAAAACCTCAATAGTTTGGAAAATTGTCCCATTGGACCGAAAATCCATTAGTCTCACAGCCTGTCGTCCCAAAAACAAACGGCCGCTGGTCCAAAAATACACACTCAAAAATGTTATACTCTCAATTAAAAACCATTTAATTTACAGGCACCAAAATAAATCAGGTTCACAGCTCAAAGATTCGAGTTTATCTAAAGAAGAAAATAAATCATCTCAACTAAAGATTATAGGCTGGCAAAACCAAGTTTATTTCAAATTTCAATTTATATTTATCAATTTTTAATAAACGATCCTCAGTAACACTTTACAAGGGTGCATTAATGAGAAATAGTTCATTCTTAATAAGCAAGTTAACTTTAATTCATATATATGTTAACAGTTTATAGACACTATTATTATTAGTTACAATCATAATAAGTATTAATGAACAGTTAATTAATCATAAGAATTATATTCTGTAACATTAATTTAAGGTTTACATGTATATTAGGGTATGAACTGTTATTGTGGTTGATAAAAATGTTAATTAACAGCTCTGTTATGCATGTTCACAGCCAAGAGAAAAACAGTTTGATAAATGTTTATTTCAAAGTTATAATCCTCCAACTTCAGACTTGTGTTAGAGGTTGAGATGAGTGGACACACTCCAGAGTCTACATGTACAAGTTTACTTTTTCCTTTATTTTCATGTAGCTGTTTGTTAACTTATAGCCTAACCAATAATTGTTGTTATACAAGTCAGAAATAATGTTTATTAAGCATTAACAAAAGTTACTAAATTGATCCTTGTTCTAAAATAGTTAAATTACAGCCTCTCAAATGTGAATATTTCCTGGTTTCTTTACTCCTCTTTGACAGTAAACTGAATATTTTTGAGTTGTGGACAAAACAAGACGTTACTTTGGACTTTGGGAAAAACTAATTGACATTTTTCAACATTTTCTGACATTTTCTGGACCAAACTACTAATTGATTAATCAAGAAAATAAAGGCCAGATGAATCGATTATGAAAGTAACTGCTAGTTGCAGGCCTTATCATTTTGATGGTAAATCTGCCGTTATCATTTTTAAACAACACCTGTCCTGTACGAGAACACAAAGGTTGACGTAGTGACAGTAACCAAGGAGGGCGGGGCTTAATGAACAGTCAGTTAGTTACAGTTCTAACTCTCCTGCACTGCACTGAGGCTTCTTTGCTTTTTCCACTTCTTCTCTCTCTTTTTAAAAATAGTATTATTTGTCGTCAGATTTCCGAGTCGTGACTGGCAGCTTCGCTGAGAACGAAAATGCGACGCAGCCTGAAAAAGCTGGTTGCCTTTTTTCTGTTTGTATGAGTGTGTATGTGTGCATGTGACTATATATAAAACAACAAACAATAAAAAAAAGTTGGTACATGAATTTGCCCATATTGGGTTTGCATCATGAATTAATGTTAAAGGTTGATGATGATTTTAAAAATATATTAATCCAGTTAACAATCACAAGGAAATAACGCCGCAGGAACACTTTGGTTAGCAAGTTACACAGCGTTTTTTTATTCTTTCACTGGTATCTTTTCCACTGCTTTCATGTTTGTCGTCCCTCTAAATCTCCTCCGCCGCCACGAGACGTCACTGCTGCCAGTGATTAGCCTGTCAGAGAGCTCTTCATGTTTTTGGGATGATATTTTTAGATGAGTTTCTAATGGAGAAACAAAAAACTTTACCCTTCTGTCCACAGCAGAAGTGATAAAGGCGAGATCGTTTCGGGAGCTCATTAGCATCTGTGCATCCCAAATCTGAAGAGGTCGATGTTCAGTGGTGACAGAGTGGCGTTACTGCACTGTTCAAATGTTTTCTGGGGATTTTTCTTCGTGTTGTCATGGTTAGTTTAGACTAATGTATAAGTTCTGAGTTGCCGCGGGGTTCAGCAGGACTGACGTCAGTTCACGTTCAGCTCTAAATGTTCACAAAAGCTCCATTTTATTTAAATATCTGCGGCCACTTCTCTCATTCTCATGACAGAAGTTCTACATCGATTATGATTAACTGATACAAAAGTTGTTTAAAAGTCTCAATAAAATCAGAGTCTCACAACAATAAAAGTGAAAACAAAATGAAACCTGATCTGCAGTCAGTCCTGCCGCTGTCTGTCTGTCTGTTGTGTTTGAGGGGGTTTAACTGTTTTATATTTAATACCACTGTCTGTCTGTCTGTCTCTTTCTTTCTGCCATGAGAAAATATGGACTATTTTTGATGTATGTATTCTTTCACTTAGAGAATAAAAAAATAACTATTTCACAAGGAGATGATTTCACCTTTGAGCTGAAATAAACTGACTTGTTCACATTTTATTCAGTGGTTTGTCTTTTTTTTTACTGGATGTTGAAACTCTAAGACGTAAACTGAGACAGAAGTTGGACATCGTACAGATGTGAGACAAACCACCACTGATCACTGTTGATTTCCAGCCACAATAACAAGAACCCGTCTGAATGGACGGTTATGACGAGCTGTTAAAGATACAAGAAGATTTTTATTTCCACAAGTTTAAACTGAAGAAGAGAAAAGACTAAAGCCTGGCTCAGACTAAAGCTGAATTATTTTGGAAAAATACTTAATTACGATTATTTTGACTGATATTACAATTGTGATGTGATTTATGATATAGAGAATGATGTGCTTGCTTGAGTCTGAGCTCCAAAAAGATTTTGTGTCTTTGTGGGACACCCCCTAGGTGCACTTCATTTACAATGCAGATTACAATAATGCAGATTTTGTTTGCTCTCATCTAACAGAAGGGCACCATCTTACAGACTATCTAGTTCATTCTAATAAAGCTATGTTCTCAACCATAACATGTCGACTCTGTAGTCCTGCTAAATCAAAGCTAAATAAGAATTATGGTTTAAAAATGTGTATTTTGATCAACATTAAGAGACTCTGAGACACTTTGAAAAATAAAATGGCTGCTCACTACAACCATGCTGTGAAATGAAAAAATGGAACATTTTGTCGACTCTGTAAGACACTGATATCTACATTTAATAAAAAGTTTAATGCTAGGAGATCGGCCTGATACAAGGTTAAAGAGTCAAGAGTTTCAATCTTTGAAAATATATTTTCCCAGCATATGGAAAATATATTTTTATATATAAATTCTTAATAATAATAATAATAATAATAACAAAAATATTTTTTTCAATTATATAATTTAAGAGTAAAAATCAAACCCCCTTCAAAATACAAATCTCAGGAATGAGTGAAATACTCATGTAACAAACATACAGACAAATCCAGCCAAGTTCAGGAAGTTAACAAGCCGCCATCTTTACTGTGTAACATTCAAAGAACATTAATATCTCTGTTCCTAAAGACAAACCTCATCAGTTACTGAGGGCCGCTGAAGAGCTGGAAGGGAACCCCAGAACCGCAAGATATCGCGAGAGTGAACATTTTGACAGAAACCATGAAAAACTTCGCGAGAGTTTTGCAAATCTGGGGTTCCCTTCTAGACCCAACCAGCAGACACCGAGAGTGACGGAGCGACACGTCACTCCAGCAATGGCGGCGCCGCAAGATGGCGGAACACACAAAGCGGATTCTTGTGTCTGCGTTAATGTGAAGCAGGTCCTGATACAGTCACAGAAAACTTTCTACACTGAGCTAACTTACTGCGTGTCGTCTTCTAAACGTTCATCACATCCAACAGAAACATGGTCTTTGTTTCATGTCCAAAGGTCCAGTTGATCCAGTTCAGTAACATATTCAGTCCAGAACACACAATTTACAACAACAACACGACACAAACTGAAAAAAGAGCTGCTAAGAGTCGTAACTCCACTTTCATCGGCCTTGTCTGCCTCCAACACTCCTCACAGACGCCATTACTGCACCTGTTATCTCCGCGCCACTCGGACCGTTTGATTGACACCTAACTTTAGCCAATAGGAGCTTCCATTTCCCACAACAGCCAATGAGAGTCCGAGTCAGAAGAGCCTGCCTCTCTTCTCGTGTGAAAACAGAGCCAATCAGAACAGACCCTGTGGAGAACCTTATTAATGGAAAACTGGAATGAAAATATGTAATATGGGATAATTTTAATGTAATTTAAAATAAGTTTTGTGAACAGTCTGTAACTGACAGTAGAACTACGCTGCTGTATTGTCACGTCAGTAATAATGGTGGTACTCTGTTTTTTTAGGTGGTTGTGGTGTAAAAAGTTTGAGAAAGGAATGAAAAAATAATATATGTTATATCTAAACATCATAATGTCTCTAAAGCTGTTAGGGGCCCCTTCTAGTTGACTAATGGTACAGTCCACCTCCTGCTAACAGATGCTGCTGTCAGTCAGTTAGCCGTTAGCCCACTTTCTGCAGATAGTAAACAAACATGGCAGCTCTTCAGAGTCTTCATCAGTGACACAGAGCAGAGTTCAAATGATGAGACTTTAAAAGATCAGCAGGACACACTGAGAGAAAACAGCTGCTCAGAGACACGATGGATGTTTCTTTAAAATCTTTATTCTGTTTACCACAACAGTCTGAATGATGTCATGACAGGGTGACAGCGTCACATCCTGCCTCCCTCTGATTGGTCAGTGTGTCAGCAGGAAGCTGAGGTCACTGCCCGGGTCGTACTCCACCGTGGGCTTTCCCCTGAAACAACAAAACACAACGAGGTGACGAGTGTTACTTAGAGCTGCAACCACTCATTGATTATTAATCAATTATTAAATTAATCACCAACTATTTTGATGAATTTATTAATTGATTTGAGTATTTATTCAAGACAAAAAAGTCAAAATTCTCTGATTACAGCTTCTTAAATGTGGATATGTTTTGGATAAATAATAATACTAGTAAATAATAATTAGTAAATAATTATTTACTCCTGACTGACAGTAAATTGAATATATTTGGACTGTGGGCAATCAATCAATGTTCAATGTTTTTCACCATTTTCTGACATTTTATCAGCAAACTATTAAAAAATAATCAAGCAATAAAAAAAATATTTCTGCTCATGATGCACATTGTATACAAATTCTTTTATATCTACTTCTTTTCTATTAAAGTATGTATGTATAATAAAAGTGTATTATGTTTGGAAAAATAAGACACATACCTTTACTGTGTATACAGTGGTGGAAAAAAGTTTTCGGACACCCTTAAAATTTTACACAATCTCAAATATTATCATGAAATATTTGTGGAAAAATCTTTTTTGTGTTTCAAAAGGTGTGGCTGCATTAGACAGACACAAAAATACAAATGATTTTTTTTTTTTATTGTTTACAAGAAAAACTAACAAAACTAAATTCTTGACAGTTTCAATATGTCAGTTCTCAACACTGTCGGTATCAAAGTCAACAAATAACAGAGAATGTGTTCAAAACTGAACAAAAAATAAATAAACCATCACATCATCACATTAATATTTAGTAGTCCTGCCATTAGCACGCAGTAGAGCTGTAATCCTGGCTGACATGTTCCCCACAGAGCCTTTCACACTGTTGAGGGGTAATCTTGTCCCCATTCTTCTTGAATTACTGCTTTTAATTCTTCTAAATTCTTTGGTTTACACTTTGAAACAGACCTTTTGATAATCCACCACAGATTTTCAATGGGGCTCATGTCCGGGGATTGAGCTGGCCACTCTAAGACCTGGATACTGTGCTCCTGCAGACAAGTTCTCTGGCCCTGGATGTGTGGCGAGGGCATTATCTTGTTGAAACATCCAGTTTTGACCTCGACGGAACAGTGCACGTGCAGAAAGGAGCATGTGGGTTTCGAGAATGGCACAATACTTACTTACATACTTAATACAGAGTTCAATGTGCCATCACAGACAGTGAGATGACCAACACCAGCAGCACTCATGCATCCCCAAACCATGATACTGCCTCCACCATGCTTGACAGTAGCTACTGTACATGCTGGAGATGGACCTGCATTAGTGGATCACTGGTACCAAAATGACCCAATACTCAAAATGTCTTATGTATTTTTATGGAACCAATCAATTTTAAGTATTTAAAGGCTTTTTTAGGATTTGTTTAGTATTTTGGCTCGTGACTGCACTAAAAGAAATTGCACTTGAAGACCTAAGAGTGATTCTTAATGCAATATTTCACAAATGCATGGGGTGTCCGAAAACTTTTTATTTTATTTTATTATCTATTATTGTCATTTTGTCTCTGTGTATATTTGGTAGATTGTACAGATTTTTACACACCTTTTTATGTATTTTTTAAATAGACTTTCCTATTCTTAAAAGGGAGCATCATGTAATGTGAACAGTCCCCCCCCCCGTGGAAATGCAGATATGTACTGGTGTTCTCAGTGGCTGCTGATTTGAGTGTGAGTGTGAGTGTTGTGTGTGATGGTGTGTGTTTACCTGGTGAACAGTCTGGCCTTGGTGGTTCCCAGCAGCGTGGCTTTGTTTCCCTACCACCAGCAGCAGTGACCCCTCCCTCAGACCCTGAAAATGATGCACAGACTCACGTCAGTTCTCTCATCAACACAAGCTGCTGTTTCACCTTCTTGGCCTGTTTTTGTCTGCAACCTCAAACAAATAAGAAAAAAAATTTTGCTGTGTTGTCACATTAGGGCTGCGACCGATCACTAAAGTCACAGTTCGGATCGTAGCACGGTTTTGAGTCACAGATCGGAGAGGGATTTTTCAGATATAGGGTTAAATTATTTTAAAAATGCAATTACCTTTGATCTCTCCAGGTCTATAGTCATCACCACAGTAACACTGATAATAATAATCATGCTAATAGTATTAAATGTACATGCTACTGTGTACTGCTCCGGTGAGCTGAGAGGAGCTCTGTGTGTGTTGTGTGTGTGTGTGTGTGTGTGTGTGTGTGTGTGTGTGTGTGTGCGTGTGCTGGTGCGTGTGTAGAAGTTAAACAGCAGATGTCGCCAAAAATTCAAAAAATATCACAATCTTATGATCTGTTTCTATGACGACAGCATAGTTACATGTGAAAATGTTGGGATTTCACTCATTACTCATAAAAGTAACAGTGACAGTAAAACTGTTTCTCACTATAATGGTTACATATAGTTCACAGACCATGTGAAACTGCAGTTATATAAGACAAATAACTCTCTCTCTCTCTCCCAATCCACCAGTCCACTGTCATTTTCAGGGTCAGGGTTAGTCTGGATTCAACAAAGTCACACAATAACACAAACTAACAGATGGAGGCAGCAGCAGACCAACAACTCCTGTGTTCTGTGAACTAAAATGATTGATTTTGTCAGTGGAGTTTGGTTGGTTTGCAGAAAGTGATATTTGTCTGATATAAAGGAGATTTCCTATTGACATTGTTTAGCTTCCTACACTGGTACTCCTGCTGCTTCTCTGCCAACTGTCCCTCAACACTTCTACCAAATATTTCACAATAAAAGTGTACCTGTAATAATTTTAATGTGAAACAGCTGTGAAGGAAGCGCTGAGTTTCACTGATGGAAGCTTTAACATTTTATCTAAAATGCCAAAACAGCTGATAAAAACTGAAGTTCTGTCAGAGTCTGAAGAAATGTACATTATACTGAATGACAGGGAAATGTAAATTATCAGAGGAAATTATTAATAAAGGTCTGTCAGTCTCACCAGGACACACGGAGTGTCGGGTTCTTCATGGTACTGAGTGATCCGCTGCTCTCTGGTCTCCTAAACAACAACAACATGACAACAACACACAAACAGACTGCTGTCAGTGCAGCCTTCAGGATGAACGATAATTCATCAAAACAAAAATATCAGGATCCACGAGACAGGCTGCGTTCACAATCATTCATTCAGTAGTTTACTCCGGGGACCACCAGGGGGAGCCGTCCTACAGCACACATGTGGACTGGACACTGCAGCATGACACACAATTACTCTAATAATCAATTATTTGATCAACAGAAAGACCAATCATCAGCTACTGTGGTAATCATTAAACATTTCACTTATTTTTAAAGGACAAATGCCCCCAAAAATGTCCAGTTTCTCCAACGTGTTGATTTAATCACAAAAAATAACTGACAACGAAAAGGACGAACATTTTCTACTCGTGCTCGAGTTGTAATCTGAGATAACAGCAGCAGGGGATTGTGTGTTTATGTAAAGCCTCATCACAAAATATTAGATTTCTATAATCATATTCATTCATACTATGATTTATTTCCTCCAACAGACTGGATCTCAGTTTGCTGACTCTGCGTTTCTTTTTGTTGACATCAGCAGTTTTTACAGCTTCAAATGTTGCACAACTTCCTCCTGCAGGAAAAGATCCTTGAGCCTGCTTTAACACAACGAGACAACTGCTTCACTGCAGCGACTCGACTCAGACAGACACGCACTGACAGAGGTCAGTGAGTAGAACGTCCAGGGTTCACTGAACTGTACAAACTGAATACGATCAGTCAGACTTCTCCAGTGATTTATTTAGAATATTTTATTATCTATTCATTCAGAGTGTTTGATTATTTATTTAAAACATTTTGTGATTTATTTAGAAAATGTTTTTATTTTGAATATTTATTATTTATTCAAAACATTTTATTTCGAATATTTTATTTATTCAGAAAATGTTAATATTTATTCAAAACATTTTTCATCCACAAATTAGTAAAAAGCTGAACTTTTTATAGTTGTTATTTATTCAGAACATTTTGTTTATTAGAATATTTTGTTATTTATTTAGAAAATGTTATTGATTTAGAAATTGTGTTATTTATTCAGAACATTTTGTTGTTCATTTAAAACATTCATGTCATGAAAATCTGTCCAGAATGAAGTGGACCTTTTGCACCTATCACATGATCTCTGCCAGGCAGAGTAATAACCATCATCATCATCATCATTCACAACACACCAGTGTTTATTTGACCCGAGGTAAAGGGTGACTGATACGGCAGGTAATCGACCAATCACTGAGAGCAACATTATCACCTTGTGTGTTGTGGTGACATCACTGTCATCAGTCAGACAAAGACACAGTGTTTCACTACGTCTTATCTCTAAAGTCACGTTTCCATTTCATACACCGAAGCAGAAGCAGACATTTGGTGACTCACCCCCATGTGGCGGCTGCTGGGGTCGGCGTCCAGGTAGTGCGGGTTGATGTTGAAGGGGACGAGGCCGATGGCGGAGAAGGACGGAGGGTAGACGATGGGCATGTCGTTGGTGGTGTTGATGCTGATGGTGGCCACGTTGGTGCCGGCACTGGAGCCCATGTAGGGGACGCCGTCCTGGACGAGAGACGAGGGAGAGGACGGCGAAGAGCCTCAGCAGTCACGTGCAGAACGTGCAGAAAATGAACGTAGCTACTTGTTTATTCATGTTTAAAGTCTGTGTAAAGCAGCAATAAATGTGTTCTGAGTTTATCACACCACAGAAACGTGTTTATTAATCACTCAGCCAAATATGAATGATTAAAAAAATCACTAAGTTTGTAAAATGAGGTCTCAAAGTCGTGAAAAAGTGATGAGTTTTCTCTGAAACGCTGTGGGCGTGTCCGCTCTGCTGTCTCAGTGTCAAACAGCACGATGACCTGAAAACACCCTGAAACATGGACGCTCCTGCAGCTTTCTCCTCATTTTGCTCAGTGTGGTGTGACGTTTATCCTCTTTACAGACCGTCCACAAATCTGCAGTGGACATCTGTGCTCACCTTACATCAGTTAGTTTTTTTTACAGTTGTTATTTATGTGGAGCATTTTGTTATTTATTCAGACCATTCTTCTCTGTATTATTATTATAACATCTGTTTGAATATTTATTTATAGAACATGTATTTTATTCAAACATTTTTAGAACTTTGTATTATTGGAATATTTATTATTTATTCAAAACATTTAGTTATTTATTCAAAACATGGTTACTTATTTAACAGTTAAATGGATCTTTTTACAGTTTGTTTTGTATATAGTGTGTATTAGTGTTCAGTTAGTATTTTTGATTGGATATATAGAAAACTGTTAGTGACATTAGCTAGCCACAAGCTAACATTAGGTTGCTGTGGAAGAGCTGCTCAAAATGAAAGCAGCCAACGTACACCGTAAAGTGAAAGTGAGCATAAAATGTTTGCTGCCGTTTGTGTTGAATCATGAACTTATTCTACATACTTGTCGCTGTTTTAAGCTGAAAGACGGAGGGAGACAAGTCAACACTTTTTGCAGCACTGACACAGAGCTGTGTGCACTGCGCAGACACACACACACACAGAGACAGGAGGAGAGAAATCCTCCCACAGATCATCACACAAGGTGTCGATCTTTTTAACTGACCTGTTGCAGTGGAAGTGAAGAACACAAAAACCTCTATGTTGTGAATCTATGAGGTTATCAGCTCTGTGCCTGTTTCCTTTACACAGACTTTAAAAGATGTTATTTTCCCTTAAATGTGTTCTTTTTTTAACGATTGAGACCAAAAAAGTTGCTGAGTGAGACCTGACACAGCTGAAAAATAAGCTCATCAAACAGAACAGTGACAGATCTGTACAGTACAGATACGTCTGCAGTGAGGTCAGATATTGATCAGGCTGCGTGTGTGTGTGTGTGTGTGTGTGTGTGTGTGTGTGTGTGTGTGTGTGTGTGTGTGTGTGTGTTTCACCTCCAGCACTCTCTTCCTGATCTCTGACACCACCTTGTTGTCATAGAGACTCTTCAGCAGCCGGAAAGTGTTTCCACCTCCTACAGAACAAACAATGATGTCAGTACCCTCGTCCAAAAATACACTTTGGACTTTGTGCTTAAAAATATTAGCCTCTGTACCTGAGTACCTTATTATTTATATCCACATTTATTGATATTCTGTTTGTGAATTAATTATTTGTTATGGTGAGAACGTCATAAATTTACATTTCGACACAGAGTGATATCAACCTGAGTTTGTTCTGTTATTTGTATAAAACTTAGATTGTTTCCGATCTGACATCCTTCAGACTTTCTGTCAGACACTCTGTTGAGTGCTCTGTCTATCACTCTTTCAGACACTCTCTGTCACACTTTTAGAGCTTGTCAGACACTGTGTCACTCTACATGTCACTCTGTGAGACGCTCTGTCAGTAGCTCTGTCAGTAGTGCTCTGTCAGTAGCTCTGTCAAACATTTAGGCAGACGCTGTCCTCACCTATAAATATCCCCTCAGCCTTCCGGACAGCGTCCACAGGGTCCGCAGCTTCATGGATGCCGTCCACTTCATAACCTACAGGGGCCAACACACACATCAGAGCCTTCACAGTAAAGATACATTCATTGTCCAGTTTATTAGGAACACTTAGCTAAAGTAGCTCTAGTTGAACTTGAATAAACTTTTGTCTCATATATCTTTTGAGATTTATTGACCCGACTCATCCTCCCATGTACGCTTGTAGACCTCAGACAAAGGGGCGTTAATGTTTTGTAGAAGCTTGTAAATGAAGGATGAAGTTTGTGCTGCTGTTGAACTGTTTAACAGTGAAAGTTTAGTACCTTTTCACATTAATAATGAAAAAAACACATATCATATAAATCTGCATTATGCACATGTACACACTGTTCCTAACACACTATTTCTTACACAAATTATTCACAGAGTGAATTATAGAAAGTCCTCTGGAGCTTTCAGTCTATTGTGTCACTTTGTCTCTGAATCAGGTCACAAAGATCATTTAATGAGGTGTCAGTCGCTGCCACATTTATGAAGCTGCTCTTATTTATCTTGATTTTGGCACCGAATCTTTCCATGAGAAGTGTTCTCAGGATTTATTCATGAAACTGGTAAATTATGTCACCCAATAAGGTCACTCCTGATGTTTCTAAATGCATTTTAAAAAGCTCAGTCTTTTTAACAGATGTGTTTCTAATATTAAATAAAATAATCTTAGTAGAAACACTTTTGTGTGAAATCAGAATCTGAGACTTAATGCAGTTGTATTGGATTGTATTCAAATTTGTCTGGTTTGTTTCATAAACATATGCAAATATAGAAAAACATAAAAATGACAAAACTTTGAAAAAAGAAACAGAAAATACTCAGAAAAGTAAAAGAAAAATGATGAAAATACTTAGAAAATATAAAGCAAAATGCACAGTATATATGCTGTATATACTGTATACAGGACTTACCCAGAGTCTTAAACTTGTCCCTGGCAGTCTTGGTGTAGGCGTCTCTGTCATGCAGAGCGTAGGGAACAAACAGAACCCTCTTCACATCTCTGAAATACACAAAATGTGTCATAATGTCATAATATTATGAAATGCATCTGTCAGATTCTGATGATAAAGTGATCAAACCTGAAAACTGTTTACTTTAAATAAATTATTGTCCTTTTTTATTAGAGATTTAACAGCCAAATAACAGAACTTCAAGCTCATATTTTACATACCCCTGCATATTCTCTCTACACCAAACTCCATTGAAAAATCTGTCATTTTAAGGATCGTTTAACGCTTAGTGCAAACCTTCGACGACATAAGCTCAGACCTTTAAGAGTTCTTTTTTCAATTAATTTATTCTTCTTAAAGTGTTGCTTGTAGCCGAACTTTACCACTCGACTGGTGATTCACACTAGACTTTCAGACGTGTCCATAAAGACATGTATATTTGCTGAGCATTGGGGAAATGTAAAATTGCAGGATTTTTGAACGGGATTCTTTCGAGTGAACACTTCCTCTGCTCTTTCTTTCTGTGACTGGCCGCAGCTACACTGAACTTACTTTCCAAAGAAGTGAGAGATGTGCTGCTGACAGTGATCCAGGTAGCCGCTGCCGTGCAGGGTGGAGTTGGACACCAGCAGGAGTCTCCGCTTCATCTCACCTGTTGGACTCAAACACACCTGTGGACTGAGCTCAGCTGGACACACTGAAGACAACCTGCAGGAGTGTCACTGCTGCGGAGTCCACGGGTCCAGGTCCAGGTCCAGGTCCAGGTCATCCAGATCCAGGTCCAGGTCCAGAGTTCGGCTGTGTTCCCGCTGACAGCAGCTCTATAAATCAGCTGTAATAAACGCTGATAAGTGAACACACACACACACACACACACACACACACACACACACACACACACCTGCTGTTGTTCCTCTCAGAAACACGTGGTCTACAGGAAACAACCGGAAGCCATGACACGTCACGCTCCAACACGTCACCAAACTCTGGCTTCATTTATCAACTTTAACTTTTATTTTGACTGAAACAAAAACTTTATTTGAAGACCAGTCACCATTCGTTTTTTTTTCACCAGCGGAAACTGAATAAGACTTCCGGCCCAATTCTTCCAGAATAAAAGTCTTTCTTCTTCTTCGTCCACTACTACTCTTTCATAATAAAAGCATCTACCCCTCCCCAAACTTTTCTTCTATTCTTTCATAATAAAAGCTCCCACTTTCTTCTTCTTCTTCCACCATTCTTTCATAATAAAAGCTTAATTTATTCTCTCCATAAATACCTCCCCTTTCATCATCTTGTTCTTCTAGTTATAATAAAAGCCTCTCTTCTTTCTCTTCTTCTGCTTCTTCTTCCATTATTTCATATAAAAACCTCTCATCTTCCTCTACTCTTTCATAATAAAAGCACCTCTTCTTCTTCTCCTCCTTCCCTCCTCCTCCTCCTCCTCCTCCTTCTTTTATTCTTTCATAATAAAAACCTCCCTTCTTCCTCTATCCTTTCATAATAAAAGCATCTCTTCTTCTCCTCCTCCTTCCTCCTCCTCCTCCTCCTCCTCCTCCTCCTTTCTCTTCTTCTTCTTCTTCTCTCTTCTTCTTCTATTATTTCAAGCCACAGCAATAATGGCTTTTTAATTTTCCCTTCCTCGTTGTCACTATCATTATTTTGGAGTTCCTGAGGTACCTTCCTGTTAGTTGAGTGAGATACTTCAGCTGCCAGTTATCATCCAGTTTCAGCTTCATATGATGATTTGCCCACTTTGGTCTTTAGGAAACGGTGGTGTCAGATTGTTTGGTGTATTCTGTAAAGTCTGCAGTCTATAAATTATAATTAGTGTGCAAAAGTGTCTAAATACTGTAGCGGCTCTGAACATCATTCACAAATATTTAAAAGTTTGATTAAAACCTGGTTTGAGAAACAAAACAAACACATTCAGTGCTTTTATTTTGAATGGGCATCTCCACTTTCTACATTTTTCTTTAAAAAATGAGCAACTATTTGTTTTTCAAGTTGATTTTCTTTCATTTCTTCATTCAGAAGAATTGTAAGAATTCTAGAAGGTGAAAAATTAGAGCCTTTATATTAATTTATTTCCCTTTCATGTTTGTAATTGTCTGACATGTTGCTGCACAGTTTCTTATGACCATTTGTGTCATATGTGACCAATTTGGACAATAAAGAGAGAAAAATGTTTTTGTGCATCAATTCTTCTTTGTTCAGTCATTTAACTGAAGTTACATCATGTGACCACCAGGTGGCAGCAGAACATCAAACTGTGGATCCATCAGTCAGGATCTGAACTGCAGTAAAGTAGAATTAATGGAAGTGTGTGTGTGTGTGTGTGTGTGTGTGTGTGTGTGTGTGTGTGTGTGTGTGTGTGTGTGTGTGTGTGTGTGTGCTTCCTCATGTCACTGTGATTCATTATAACCTGACTAATGAGCTGGAATAATCCTGTTAGTGTTCACAGTCTCTGTTTCAATCTGCTTTATTGTCACTCAGTGTAACAGTGTAACTGCTGTGTTGTAAAAACATATAAAGAAAAAGAGAACAATGCTAATAATAATGCTAATACAATAATACTAATAATACTAATACTACTACTATATAATAATAATAATAATAATAATAATAATAATAATAATAATAATAACAGTAATAATAATAATATTCAGGTGTCAAATGAATTGTTTGTAATTATGGAAAAATTAAATTGAATATACTCCTAATGCAGTGGTGGACTGTAACTCACTACATTTACACTTGAAGTTTTCTACTGAAGTACAGAATTTAGGTTCTTGTACTTTACTTTTCCATTTCGTGGCATTTTATACTTTTAATACTACTTTAAGTAGTATTAACTTTACTACTTTAAGAACAATGTTTCGCTGCTTGTGTTTTTACAATAATAAGACTTTGAATGCAGGACAGAATATTTGTTCACTGTCTGTTGGTACTTTTGTCCTTGAACCAAAACTAAACTAAAAACTAAAACTAGGTGTGAAAAAACTGAAACAATATTATGTACTTGGCCTACAACAGTAACTTAAATATGCAGGAAGTGTCACCAGTTAAAGTCTTTGTGTATCTGGTGTTGAGGCATTAGTGCATCTGTTTATTGTTGTGTTTGTTTTGTCTGTTCTGAACTTCCGCTGACAAATAACCCCCAGATTAAATTAAAAAATAAACCTAAAACTAATGCTGGAACTAATAAAAACTAAACATTTTAACAATAATAACTAATAAAAACACTCTATAAACTAACGAAACGAAACTAAACTGAAAACAAAAATTAAAACGAAACTAAATTAAAAACTAGTGACAAACACAATAATAACTTGTGTGTGTGTGTGTGTGTGTGTGTGTGTGGTGTGTGACACATGTGGAGTAGCAGCTCCTCACTGGAGACACAGAGGCAGCAGCGGTGGGCGGGGCTAAACCACATCTGGATGAAAAACATCTGGACTTCTCTCCCTGCATACATGAGAGTCTCTGTGCTGATACCGGGGCCGAGGACCGACCGACGGACGGACTGAGCTACAGACGGACGGACCGGACCGAGCCGTGTGTGTGTGTGAGACTGTACAGATGATGGCCCGGTGCTGGGCGGTTTGGACCGGGATCCTCGTCCTGCTGACGGCCGGTGAGTGCTGCCTGTTGTCCGGGCTCTTTTCTCTCGGATCCTCGGAGGTTCGGAGGGCCGATGGATGGAGGGGGGAGGAAAAGTTTTCATATCCTTTATTTCAGTAAAAGTATCAATAAAATAGTGTAAAAGTAATCCAGTACGAGTAAATATCACACTTAATACAAGTACAAAACAGCTAAATGTACTTAAAGTACCTAAAGTAAAAGTAAGGGGAGACTAGGGACGTTTGAAACCTTTTTTTTTGCAGTTACTCAGAGACTGTTTGGATTAAACCAACCAAATCTTTATATATTAAACTACTAATTACACACACTATCTAAAGATGATTACATATGACACATCATTCACTATTTTTATTTGAATGGAAGAAATCAGAGGTGCAACTGACCCCAACCCTAAGGGACAGTTACAGCTCGAATGGGGGACGGCTGTAACATATTAAAACTACATTAAAGGAGAAATCTGTGAGATGTTTACTCTAGAGCATCATAAAACGAGCCTGATATGTCACCAGAGATTAAGAAAACATGCATGCAAGTTGAAATAGTGGCTTCTCAACACTACAGCCAGCATGTTCCGGTGCAGAACGTCTGTTTTTGTTTGGCCGTTTCATATTAATTAGAGTTCAAATTCATGCCAAATGTTTGCCGAATTAGTTGGTGTCTGTTTATGAGTCAGAAGAAATCATTAACAATCTTTTTAGAAGGAGTAGATGTTTATAACAATTAAACTGAGCAAAATGTGAATGGAGTTTGGCAGGAAGTGAACTTCAGAGTGTGTATTTTCAGAGCAGTGGGTTTTTGTGTTCAGGATAACAGACTGAACTTTACATCAACAGACAGCTGACAGAGTTAAAAACAGCTGATCAACTGACAGTGGAGGACTTGTCCTCACTTGTCAGTGTTGACCTCGTCTTGAGCTTGTGTCTCTGCAGCCTGCAGACAACTTATTTAATATACTGTTTATGGCTCTTTGGGCTGTAGTACTCATTTCTGAATGGACTCATATATTTCTACTTTGAGATGATTTCATATATCATATCATTCACAGTTTTTATTTGAAAAGAAGAAGTGAAATGTTGCAACTGACCTCAACTCTGGGGACAGTTGTAACACGATCAGGGGACAGTTGTAACACGATCAGGGGACAGTTGTAACACAATCAGGGGACAGTTGTAACACATTAAAAATACACTAAAACTCACTACTTCTGCTTTTTTTGATTGTTTTAACAAAAATATCATAGTATTATTGATTTATACAATAATTATGAGTTGAACATAAGCCTACTTAGAGTCAATTTGTCGATGTTAAAGGGACAGTTCACACCAGAATCTTTTTTTGTTTGTTTGTTTGTTTGTTTGTTTGTTTGATTGATTTTTCCTCTTACCTGTGGTGCTGTTCACCCATCTACATAGTTTTGGAGGTATCAGCTGTCGAGATGTCTGATTTCTCTCTAATAAAATGGAACTAGATGACTAGAACCAGATTAAAGGTCTTTCTAGCAGAAAAGAAAGTAAACTGTAAAAACAAAAAAAGTGGAGAAAACTCCAAATTTCAAGGCAACATACTGCAGTAGATTTTTGAATTTTGAGCTCAACTTAAATTCTTAAGTTTTGAAAAAGTTTTACCAGCTACTGATCTTTAGTTGAGATATTTTTTACTTTTCTTCTTTAGATAAACTTAAAGCTTTGAATTTAGAAATTCAAAACATCGTGTTAAAAAATATATTGAGTAAATTCATGACGTGAAAGTAAATGTTAAAATTGTAATATTTTCTATTAAAACTTTTTAATTTTTCAGGCTCTAAAAAAAACAAATCAGGTTCACAGCTCACTGTGACCAATTTTTTATTTTATTTTATTTTTCTAAAACTCAAAGATTCAAGTTTATTTAAAGAAGAAAAGTAAATTAGCTCAACTAAAGATTACAGGTCAGCAAAACCTTCTAAAGTTTATTTCAAAACTGAAGAGTTTGAGTTGGGCTCAAAACTCAAAAATCTATTGCAGTATGTTGACTTGAAATTTTAAGTTGTCTTAACTTTTTTTTTTGACAGTGTAGATTCTTCTGTAGAAAGAAAACTGCTCACAACAATGTGTGCTGAGTATCTTGAGTGACTGGGTCATGATTTCTGGAAAGAGACGCTGTTTTTGAGTTTTTCAAATGTCTTTCTTTCTTTCTTTCTTTCTTTTCTTTCTTTCTTTCTTACTGGAGAGAAGTCAGACAGCTGATAATCTCCAAATCTCTGAAACTCACACCATTTAAATAAACAGGCCGAAGGAAATTTGTATTTTACAGGAAAAATGAAACAATACAACAAACCATGTATTTATTGTACTAAACTACAACAATGACTGTTTTTTTAAAAACACTGTTGTGTGGTTTGTTTGATGTGGCTGCTGAGCATGAAGACAGTTGCAAATCGAGCAGAACGTACCAACGGCTCCTGTGTTCTGTGAAATTAAAATTTGTCAAATGCAACGTTGAAATGTCAGAAAATTAAGTTAGAAAGGTTAAGTGGTGAAAAATTCTAAATATAGATTTATTGGCAAATAATATCAAGAATGCTGACGTTCTAGTGGTTCTCACAGGAAACAAAACATATGATAATCTTATAGAACGGGGGTACTCCAACCTTTTGATAAAGAAGAACGTTTTTGGCAAAAAAAGGTCGACATATTAAACACAGACTTGAATATCAGATAACATTGGAGTGCACTCATAAAAATAATCTGTTATATTTCAGATCTTTACTTGATAGTTTATCAATTAAATTTTACTTGATTGACCAAATTTTCAACAACTGATTAAAGGTCTTCAATTAATTGTTATCGTCCCTACTTTAGACCTACAGACATAATAAATGGAAATTCAAACGTTAACAAAGCAACAGTTAAACCAAAGCAACAGGGGGTCACTGGAGAGGGGCCAAAGAGCCGCATGCAGCTCTGGAGCTGCAGGTTGGTGACACCAGTTATAGACCATGATGCATTGCTGTAGATGAAACTAACCAACAGTATTTAAAGAAGTTAAAATGAGCTCAACCTTAAACATCTACAGCAGTAAAACGTAACATGCACATTAATGCAGCAGGAATATTAATCCAAAACCATCAGACAGAATAAAACATAGACGGGGAACATTTTACTGCACAAAGAGCACTTTTACTTTTCATAGTTTATCTACATTTTGCTGTTAAAATACTTACTAACATATTAACTTACTTACTTACTTACTATTTTGAATGCAGGACTCTTACTTGTAACACAGTAATTTTACACTGATGTATTGATATTTGATCTGAATATTTCTTCTGTATTTCCATGAGAGCAGCACAATTTGGTGGAAAAAAATCATTTTGCAAATATTGTGACTGAAATAGTGATACGATTAGTGGAAATGATGAGTTTTGCATCAGAATTTTATTATTTTATTATTATTTTAGAATAAAATCATGATGATGTGATATTTATTGAGGTCTGAACTAAACAAACATGTTTTCTTTCATTATACAGCAGGTTTCTCAAACATTTTTCCTTTTTCAAAAAAAAACAAAAAAAACTGGCCCTGTGAAGTGTGAACCCACTGTGATATTATACGATATGGACTACTGTTTTGAAGGCAGCCATCTTGGGTTTTACAGAGCATGCTCAGTACCGACATGAGCGTGGAGCTGGTGGGTTCTGTGCTGCGAGTTGGGCAGTGTTTGGTTTTGGCTCATCGTCAGCAGGAAATAATGTCGGCCTCAGCGAGAAACAGGAAAAACAGTAACAGAATATTGATCAACATTCTCTGGTTTGATGGTATGATCTGATTTTTGTGAGCCCTGTGTGTTGAACTGACAGACTCACTGAGAACAGTCTGTAAATCAGACTTTAGCCCCGCCCTAAACCAGAGCCTGATTTATGGTTTATTTTACTCTAAAGGGACCATAGTTTGGGAAAAAAAAGTTGAGATGATTTAAAAATTCAAGCCAATGTACCGCAAGACAAACTTTTAAAAGTTTTGCTGACCTGAAATCTTTAGTTGAGATAATTTACTTTTCTTCTTTAGATAAACAAAAACAAAACAAAAAAATGGTTGCAGTGAGCTGTGAACCTGATTTGTCTTTTTCAGTTCTTGAAAAATTAAATAGTTTTCATTGGAAATATTAAAATTTTAACATTTACTTTCACTTGAATGAATTCACTCAATATTTGAGTTTCTATGATTCAAAGCTTTAAGTTTATCTAAAGCTGAAAAGTAAATTTTCTCAACAAAAGATCCGTAGTTGGTTGAACTTTTTTAAGACTTAAGAGTTTGAGTTGCACTCAAAACTCAAAAATCTACTGTCGTCTGTTATCTTGACATTTGAGTTTTCTCAACTTTTTTGTTTTTACAGTGTATAAGAAGACGTGAAACAGGTGACTGAGACCATAAACTCATTAGGAAACTCACTGGGTCATAAATCAACTGAGGAGTCGCCTCATTTGCCCCCAAAGACTCCATAAAAGTGGACTTGTTTTTGCAGCCAGTGGAGTCGCTCCCTGCTGGTCATTAATGAGAATACAGGTTTAAGGCATTTCTGCAGACTCAGAAGGTCTAATATTTAATATACAGTCACCAACAAATCATGTGTGTTGACTTCTGATGCAACAGTTAGAAAGAAAATCAGCTGTTCATGGACTCCTTCTTCTTCTTGGAACATCAATATGGCTGCCAGATGTGGATGGATTACAATATCATGGTAGAAATGTTCCAGTGAAAACTGCTGTTAGTGCAGCATCGACTGCCGCTGACACTGAAATCAAAAACCTAAAAGAGACTGAACAGAAAACACTGGACTGAGACGGTGTTTCAGTCATCAAGTGTAAATCCTGTGGAGGAAAAGAGAAACAGAGACGAGGCGGTCGGTGCTGACAGGCTTCAGTCTGTATGTGATCATTTAACATCTGATTCTACAGCCTCTCTGAATTCTTACATCTTTTTTACTTCTGACAGTAAAATGAATACCTTTGAGTTGTGGACAAAACAAGACATCAACTATGAAAACAATCTATAGCTGAAGACCTAAACATGTTATCATGTCTGCTCTTATTGTGATGGTCCAGGTACAGATGATCGGGATGTCGGCTCTTAAGATGGACAATTAAATCTGTAGAGTTGAATGAATGTGATTGGCTCCTCCTCACATGACCAATGCTGACCAATCACTGCAAACAGCAACTTTAAATATCTGCTTCAGACATTAAAAAAACCTCCACACTGCAGACATACTCCCACCATGTGCACATAATTAAAGCTTCATCATATCGACAGAAATGTTCACTTCAGGTTGATACAATATTTCATTTTAAAGCGTCGATCGATGTGCATTAAAATAACCACTGATGACCATAAAAACCATCATCAGATCTGATTATTTTCTTCTGTTATTTGGAATGAAAAGAAAACCATCTGCTTCACATGAGACGACACTTGAGTTCAAAACAAAAGAGTTCAAACAGGAATACTAACATTCTTTCAAAATAAAAGCTCTGTTTTTACAATTTGACCGCATTACCGCCACCAACTGTCTACTGTCAACTGTCAGTTACAGCCATTTCCAGTTTTTTGGAAATTAATTTGCTCGTTATGCTCGTTACTCAAATTTTGAAACTTAATGCTATAGATGATTATAAAAGCTCACTGCATGCTGTCTTTATAAAAAGATCAGTAGTTGGTAAAACTTTTTCAAAACTTGAATTTGCTCAGAACTCAAAAATCTATTGCAGTCTGTTGCCTTGAACTTTTCTCAACTTTTTAATTTTTACAGTGCATGTTGAGACAGGAGTCACAATCTGAGACAAAGCTGTAGTCTGAGGTGTAAAAGTGGATAAAAACAGAAACAGACAGAGAATAAATGATGACGTTCATGAGTTCGTTAGCATTTAGCTCAAAGCAGCAGTTTGCCTCCGTGCAGCCTCACAGAGCTGCTGTAACACGACTGACTGTGGACTCATTTCATGTTCTCATCTTCTGTCTGTTTTTAATTTGATGGCTGATGATTTATTCAAACGTCCGACTGTTATCAGCAACATGTGATGTTTGATTTTAAACTGAATGAACAGAGAGGAACAGGATTCAAAAGCAGCTATTATCTCACATCTAACAAAGAGCAAGTGTGTCTGAAAAGCCTTATGAATACACACACACACACACACACACACACACACACACACACACACACAACGGTGGCTTCTTGGCGCTGTCTTAAGACACTGGAGAAAAGAGAGACTGGCACTGAAAGAAAGTGTGTGTGTGTGTGTGTGTGTGAGCATTTTTTTCTGTGCTAATGAGGACCGGGAGGTGACGTGGTGATGGCCTGATGACTCTCTCCCCCTCACACCGCACGCACACACACACACACACACACACACACACACACAGCTGTATGTATTCATCAGTGTGGACACAGCTGAGGATGTGCTGAAGTTCATTTCCATCTTTCAAATGTTGGTTCTCCAGAGTTTGGTGACGTAACTCACAGGGCGAGTTAATAACAGGGCTGGAAGTTACTAATTACAAATACAAAATAGTTTCAAAATCATTGTAATAATTTTATTTTTTTTGGGGGGGGGGGGGGGGGGGGGGGTACTTGTACTTTCATGAGTAGATTTAGTAGTCTGTACTTTTACTCGTACTTAAGTATGCATTTTT
>JAWZSL010000013.1:30856391-31026391 GCA_034769285.1 Lutjanus argentimaculatus | reverse complement strand
AAAACTTATTAAACCTATCTCCTCCCACAATTGTTGCTCAATTGGCACCAAACTTGCTACAGAGCATCTTCAGACTGTCCTACACAAACAATCCACACAGATTTTTGATTTATCAAAAATTGAGCCTACAGTGCATCAAAATGTTTGACTGTAAACGGTATTATAAACATATACTTGCAAATTCTTGCTAAATACATTTTCAATGTTCATGAAAAAAATGACAACATTTTAGAGTCATGGTAGATGATGTTTGGAAAATATCAGAATTTTATCTCAAAAACTGAATTTTTTACAGCATTTTGAATTTCACTCTCATGCGAACAATTGGAGTCAATGCAAAAATGTCATTTTTAAACATCAGTTTTTCACTTTTGGAGCCAATAAATCATTGTTAAAAACTAATGACCAACATCTCCATGCTGTCTAGATGCAATTTGTGTATTTTGGGATTTTTGTCTCAATAACTGAATTTTTGACAGCCATTTGAAATCTGCCTTTACATGCTAACAGCTGCTGTCTTGCACACAGGTGACTGGCTTAGTCAATTTGTGAAGCTACAGGTGGTGTTTCCATTTACCAATTAGCTCAGTGAGATAGAGGATGGTTCTTGGTGTTGAAGGTTGTGAGTTCAAGCCTCAGCTTGTACAACATTTCCATATGAGAAATCTACCCAAACTTTTCACAAAGGTCCAGTCCCATGCCAGATGTCCTCAACTGGAAACACAAGACAATAGTCCTGATGGTGGCGCTACAGCAAGCCTCTAAATTTCAAAACTTTGAAAATTCACAACAAATCAACCATATGTGCTACAGCTTTGGAACTTTCACTTTGAAATGTTCTTTTCCATGGCATGGATGGCTGCTGCCTGGCACCCTGATCCTTGGCTTAGTCAATTTGTGAAGCCACACATGAACTGTCACTTGCCAATTAGCTCAGTGAGATAAAAGACGGACTTCAGTGTCAGAAGTCGTGAGTTCTAGCCTCAGCTAAGGCAGGATGGACTTTCAAATGTGAAAGCCTTATGTTCAGGTATCATGCTATGTGGATTAGAGACTACTAAGGTTAACATCATTATGATTCAGGGAGTTTTGGGAAGAGACAAATACTCTTTATCAACACGTTTCCCTGTTATCCCTTGTCTCTTTTCCCTGTTTATTTGGCTTAGCTATCAGTCAATATGCAGAGTCTCTTGTGCCAGAAATTGTGAGTTCAAGCCTCAACTGATGTAAAATGCACATTAGAATGCCACCTTTTTTTCATCTTCCTACACTCTGCTTGTTGCTCAGAATTGCCTAATTTTGCCTAAAATTGCCCGGCCCCGACCATTGCTGCGCAGCAGCTATAATTATCCTTCATGTTGGGTTCTAGATAGAGCCCTTTGAAAGGATTCTCAGTGGAACCTTTGAAAAATATTCTGCCAGAAAGAGTTCTCCTGCTGGGACAAGCCAAAGAACCCTTTATGATTCTCGCTAGCAACTTAAATTCTAAACGTGAGAACTAGGTTCAAGGACAGAGAGAGATGAGGAGTGTCTCATATCTAAAGACACAACATTTACATGAACATACTCAAATATAGTTTGTGTGTGTGTTTGTCCCTGCAGGACGTCCGGTTGCCGTCCAGTCCTTCAGCCACCTGAGCTTCAACCTGTGCAGGTGGTGTGAGGTGTCCAGTCCAGTGTGCAGAGACAGCGTCTGCTTCAGTAACTGCACCCTGTCCTCCTTCTGCACCATCACAGACGAGATCTGCATCGCCATATGGTGAGACGGACGTATTGGACTTAATATTAGATTTGATGCCTTCACATTGGACCAATCATAATAATAATATAATAAATTCATGTTTTATTAATGGTTTGACCTTCTCTTAATTTTATGAAATGTCCAGTAAACAAAGGAAGGTGAGCAGGTGAAGGTTCAGGATCTTCGTTAATGGGTTTTTCACATTAAAAGTCTGGTTGCACTTTATACTACAGTACATTAATAAGATGCAACAAGGTATAATTTGTATCAAATTAGACTAGAAATGATATATTTTATTAGACCTTAAAAAACACAATGTTACCCTTGTAATAGCAGACAAGCTGTAATGTTTTTATTGTCCAATGAAGAATATTATATAATATTTCTAGTTTTTTTTTTTTTATTTAATTTGATACAAATGACAGCTTGTTTCGTCTCATTACTGTAAAATAAAGTGTGAGCAAAAGTCCCACCACCTCAGGCTGCACAGTGAATTCAGTGTTAATCTCCATGATGATTTTATTTTCCCACCATGAAGGTGATGAAGTGCGACTGCAGTATTTGTACTCTGATTTGTGCTCAGTTTTGTGTGTCTGTCTCTGTCCTGGTGACTCCGTGTGTCTTGGTATTGTTCTTGTAAAGTCCTGTTAGATAAAAGAGAAGAAATAAAATGTCCTGAAGCCTTTAGTGTCCCAAAAAAATGCTCAAATATGTTTGTGCGCTCAAACACACTCACACACACACTTATTGTTTTCCTTCAGCCATGAAGGATCCCATGAGCCAGTAGAGTCCACCCACAGTACAGCTAAGCTGCTTCAATATGTTGTTGATCAGCATTATGAAACATCCTGAAGTGATTTCTCTCAACGCGCTACTGTTGCAGGAAAAAAAAAAACATGTGACTGCAATTCAGTCTTTTTCATGTTTGATTTCAAACGGTTGTTTTTGAGCACGATGAGTTTCAGATCCGTCACAAACTCCTCTGGCATCACTTTCTTCACGATTGGAAAGTTTCTGCTGATTCGGGCTTTTTGGATAACAGTGCTTCGCTGGGATCCCCCTCACTGCTCCCCTCTCATTTCCTGTTGGCGTCAGCCTGCCCGACCCTCCCAGATAGCTGCAGGAAAGCAGTGATAAGGGGGAGCTGACAGAGAGGAGAGAGGAACCCGCTGCTTTATTCAGGTCAAAGTTGACAGGAATCATCTCAGAGCCGCCTGTGAGACTCACAGTGTCAGTGAGTCTCAGGGACACACTACATGACTTTCAAAGTCGTCAGATCGCTGCACTATACACACTATAGTGTGTACTTTCTGTTGTGTAATCGTGAGTCTTTAAGTTGTTGTGGTTTCACCAAGAGGAATCTGCCAGAGCAAACAAAACATGAACTCACAGATTCGTCTGGTTCCCAGGCTAGGCTAATATGGCAGTCTTGCTAGCTTACACACATACGCACACACACATGCACACGCACATACACACACACACACACACACACACACACACACACCCTTATGAGTCAGGAACTAACCAAACAAAAAGTGAAACATTTTCCTTTTTGGAAGACACACGTTTACAGTGCTGACACGTCTTCAAAATAAAAGCAGGAGCCTTTATAATGTGACTAAATAATAAATTAATAAACATGAATTAACAACAAAGTATGTTGCATCATTTCCACCAGCTACAACACATAAACTGGAACTTTAATACACATGGTAGCACATTTATACCATAAAACTATTAATTGTATAAAAGAATATTACGCAGTAAGTTCTGAGAAATTAAAAATAAAATACCCTGACTCAGTCACAGTCTCATGTTGCTCCTCTGCTCTTCCAGGAGGAAAACCAATGACACAATGACGGTGCACACGATGTGTCATAACCCCACTCTGCCACTGGAGGGCGTCGACCCCGGCCTGCTGCTGAACTTCACCTCCAGAGAGTGTCACATGGTCCCACAGCCTGCAGAGGACGGAGCCATGATGGTCTGTGGCTGCCATGGAGAACACGAGTGTAACGACAAACTCATCTTCGACAAGGGAGCCAATGGTGAGGACACAGATGGACGGACGGACGGATGGATGGATGGATGGATGGATGGATGGATGGATGGATGGATGAACAGATGGATGGATGGATGGATAGATGGATAGATGGATAGATGGATGAATGGATGGATGATTGAGAGATGAATGAATGGGTGGACAGCTGGATAGATGAATGAATGGATGGATGGATAAATGAATGAATGAAGAGATGGATGGATGGATGATTGAGAGATGAAGGAATGGATGGACTGTTGGATAGATGAAGTGATGGATTGAAAGATCGATGAAGGGATGAATTGTTGGATGGACAGTTGGATGGATGAATGAATGGATAGATGGATAAATGAATGAATGAAGAGATGGATGGATGGATGGATGGATGGATGGATGGATGGATGGATGAATGGATGGATGGATGGATGGATGGATGGATGGATGGATGAACAGGTTTCAGTATTGTCTCTGTTCCTGCAGGGTTCTCCAAGCTCCAGAGTAAAGACGTGATCCCGGTGGTGGTGGTCAGTTTGGTGCCTCTTGTCCTGGTTGCCATAGTTGCCACTGCCGCCTTCTACTTCTATCGAACGCGCCGCCCTGACAAACCGAGCCCTCCTGCACGCCCTGACTGGCCCACCAAACGCACCCCAGAGCTCTACCAGGCCTTCGACCTGCCATGTGGGGGCCTGGGGACTCGGGGGGAGGGTAGAGGAGGAGGTTTGGTGGGTCCTGGGGCTGAGAGGGAGGAGTATAATGCCAAACATACCAACATTGACCTCATCAGTAACATGACTGATTGGCAGGGACAAATAGCTGAACTGCTGCCCATCAAGCTTGAGGTCCTGGTGGGGAAGGGGCGCTTCGCAGAAGTGTGGAGGGCGTGCCTGCTGGAGGGAGAGAAGGGCGGAGTTAACAGTTATGAAACTGTGGCAGTGAAGGTGTTTCCTGCCGTAGAGTACGCCTCATGGAGAAATGAGTGCTCCATCTTCTCCGACCCCAAGATGGAGCATGACAACGTGGTTCGATTCCTTGCAGCTGAGGAGAGGGGCACGCCAGGCCACGCCCTCAGGCAGTACTGGCTGGTTCTGGCCTATCACAGCCTTGGGAATATGCAGGACTTCCTCACTGCAAACATACTCACCTGGGACGAGCTTGTTGCCATGGCAGCCAGCATCACTAGGGGGTTAGCTCATCTCCATAGTGACACAACGCTCAGCGGGGAACCAAAGGTAAGCTCAATCTATCATCGCAGTAAGTCCAGTTTTGCTGAACATGATCATATTTCATCTTTCCAGCACGTCTCACCTTCCATTTGCTCCCTTTATGCAAACTTAACTAAACTAGCATCACTACAGAGCCCTTTTTACACTGGACACAAATCCACTAACATCTGGTTTTTGTCTTCAGTGCACAACTGTTTTGTTCCTTTTTCATACATGTGCTGCTTGGTTTGACTTGGTTTGACTCACTCTGGTAAATGCTTTCTGAGCTGCATGTTCTGCTTTTTGACGGTGCTGTTGCTGTTGCCTGTGTTGCTGTAGGTGCCTGTTGCCCATCGGGACCTGAAGAGCAGTAACATTGTGGTAAAGAGCAGGAGGGAGTGCGCCCTCTGTGATTTTGGTCTGGCATTGAGACTTGACCTCTCCCTGACTGTCGACGACTACGCCAACAGTGGACAGGTAAACTGTGCAGGTCGAGATGTGGTCAGATATATCACAAAGCAGAACTTGCATCTAATATTTTGGCTTCTTTTGTTTGGACTCCCCTGTATCGTCCTGTCCAGGTGGGGACAGCTCGCTACATGGCTCCTGAGGTTCTTGAATCCAGGGTGAACCTGGAGGACCTAGAGGCCTTTAAACAGATGGATGTTTACTCCATGGCTCTGGTCCTCTGGGAGATGGCATCACGCTGCGACGCCATCGGAGGTAGGAGCAAGAAAAGAGTCCACACTTATTTACAGGGAATTAACAGCAGTTAATGTAGGTCCAGTAAAACCACAGAATGTGCATTTAAATTACTGAAAACCAAGCTAGCTTCTTTTTATAGCTGGCTGAAGAGCCACTGTGCCGATTTTTATGACTTCAGAGTTACTTTATAAAGATGTTTTTGTTTTGTTCTTGTTCTGTCATTGAAGTTGGACAAAGAATATTCAGCATAATAACTATAAATCTAATGCAACTGACCACGAGACAATGACAAAAATGTTGTTCATGTGCAATGGTGAAAGACTTCATCACCAGACAGCATCATGCAGCCGCAACTAATAAAACAATACATCCAAGACGCAAGAAGACAAAGAAGATGTATTTTTATCCTAAATCTCTCTGGCTTTTTTCGTAGAAAGGGCTCATATGAACATGTCACATCAGACTCAGCAAACACTGGTAACTCCAGGTAACCGTGTAAATGATCCACCTGTGCGTATTTGACTGCAGGTGCATGAGACTTGTAAATTAGCATAATCAGTGCTCCAATAATACTATATAAGGCTGCATGTCCTGCACGATATGTCAGGAAGTGTCCATTCATGAAAATGGCATCAAGGAGTAAAAAGTAAGAACTTCACAAGTTTGGAGTTTGATGTTCTGCTTCCATAGATCCTCAAAGGAAAATCTGTCATTTTAACAGCATCAGTAGTGGAATTTAAAGACCTGCTAAGGCAAAGAAACGGGAAAAGCAAATGCTGTCAATTCCATGTTATTGGAGGGTCGGACTGTCACTGAAATAAAGAGGAAGTATCTCGAGATGAAAATACACGCCACAGGCATGTGATATGTTGTAGTAGAGGCATGCACTGTAACACAGGGCTCCCCTGAAAACCACTGTGTTATTCAAATCCTGGACACAAATATCTGTCATCACAATCTTAGTGATTATATTTCTATTGCAAAGAAACGAAACTTGTAGGCTGACGATTTACATGCATCCTGCCGTGCATTGGTTATACTATGGATTAAACATCTATGAGAACTTCAGATATGAACAGAATAATATCCATTTACCCCTCTGGCTGTCACACGTGGTTTGAAACAAACTGGATGGTTATTAACTTTTACAAAAATTTTTTTACATAAAAAAAGGCGAAATAGCTGAGGAGCCATGCTTACAGAGTCACCATTCTCCCCATTACAAGTCAGCGTAGCATCAACGTGATGTTATTTTAAGGTAGAATAGTTACATAATGCTGCTTTATTTGTGTAACACATCAGTCACAACAGGACACATGCATATATGTGAATGTAATGTTTACATATATGTGTGTTGGTACAGAGGTGAAGAGCTACGAGCCGGCGTTTGGCTCCAAAGTGTGTGAGCAGCCCTGTGTGGACAGCATGAGAGACCTGGTGCTGAGGGACCGAGGACGGCCGGACATCCCGTCAGCGTGGACGCAGCACCAGGTCAGATTCAGACACACAGACACAGAGGACTTGACAGGTAGTGACGGGCGGGTGAATCCTGTCTCTGTGCTGAAAAAGATCTGAAGCTTTGGGGCTTCAAACTCAGCAAACACAGTGACATCTGGTGGTTTGGAGAAGTTATAGCAGCCCTTCAAAACTGAGGCAAAAGCACCAGCAGACTTCACTGATGTTAATACACCCACTCTTGAGAATTGGATGAAACTGTATTTTGAAGGGTTTTGATTTTTACTTGTGAGTTATGCTGGAAAATATGTTTTAAAAGATTAAACTCTTGGCTTTTGAACCTTGTAACGTTCCAACCTCCTAGTGATGAATTTTTTAATTAAATGTAGACATCAGCTCTGTCAAATGGAAAATCTGACGGAGTCGACATCTTACAGAGTCGACAAAATGTTCTCTTTTTTTTTTCATTTCACAGCGTCGTCACAGTGAGCAGCCGTTTTATTTTCTCTTCTCTTAATGTTCATCAAAATACACATTTTAAAACCATAATTTTTATTGATCTTTGATTAGAAGGACTACAGAGTTGACATGTTATGGTTGAGACATCTGATAGAAATATTATTGACTGAATTTGTCTAAAAATATAAAGTTTACCAGTGTTTGAGCAGGATTCCCGCCTTTTTAAAACCAGGAAGTGAGACAGGGGTCTTTAGGGTATAGCTGACCCTTTATATGCCTGATTAAATCAGGTTTTTGTAAAAATTTGAGTTGAAAATCTATTTTAAAACAAAGATGATTATAATAGCACATTTTTGTACCCATGTAGGTATCGTTAGTTTTAGATTTTTTGATTTTAACAATATATTGAGACTGTGAGCTTCATGGGCGTGAAACAGACTTTGGTATCATTCGTCCATCTGGAATGAAAGGTCCTGTCTTTAGTGTGTCTTCCAGTGTCCTGCTGTGTAACTCCAGTCTTCTGTCCTCCAGGGGATGAGCGTCTTCTGCTCCACCATCACAGAGTGCTGGGATCATGACCCCGAGGCCAGACTGACGGCTCACTGTGTGGTGGAGCGCTTCAACGCCCTGCAGCAGGAGGAGGAGGAGGAGGAGGAGGAGGAGGAGGAGGAGACCAGGCAAGAGGCTGACAGAGAGGAAGACAGCCAGAGAGAAAAGAACTCAGAGACACCAGACAATGAGCAGATTCCATCCTTAACCACTGCTGCTACCTCGCCGTCCTCCTCTTCCTCCCTCCACAGTCCTCAACCAGACTCATTGAGAGGTGGTACAGAGGTATCCCATGATTCCTTGCTTCACGCTGGTTCTGTGGACCAGTGAGTGATGGTGCTGGCTGAACCTTTTGTCCTCGTGTTGCTGGCTGCGTTCACTCTGTCTGTAATCTGTTTTTACACCGACTGGAACTCTAACAGACCTGATAGTGAAGGCACTGATACGTGACTAAAAACGTCCATAAAAACTAAACTGTAGCAGCAGATAATTCTACCTGTCAACCAATACTGTAGCCATCCACCCTTCCTAAGTCCCGCCCCTTGTTGCGGGACCTCAGTCAAGTTTCTCCTTTCCTGTTTCCTGTACTTAGATATGCTCTGTGCAGCTTGTTTATGTTGAAAAGTAAACTACAATTTGAAGATGGGTAAATGCAACATATAATTATATATGCCAGTCACATGTCAAAGGAGAAACCTGTAATATATTTACTGTAAAAAATCCTAAAAGGACCGTGATATGTCATTAGAAATTAAGGAAATTAATGTGAAATTAAAATACTCGCCATTGTGTCCACATTTGAAATTTCCATTGTGGACCAAACTGTTTGCCCATTTAAATGAATGCAGAATTTTCACCTTTTGAGTAAAAGGTGTGTTTTTATCAGGAATTAATGTTTGTAATTGTTAAATTGACCAAAATGTTAATGGAGTTTGGCGGCAGTGAGACAAGCAGTCAGAGTATTTTCAGGGCAGTGAGCTTTTGTTTTCAGGACACCAGGCTGAACTTTACATCAGACTTATAAACAGCTGATCAGCTGTCAGTTTAGAATGCTGAGCTGGTCTTGTGCTCCTGCAGCCTGAGTCCTGGAGAGGAGGCTCACTTCAACCATAGACTGTGTTTTAAATAGCGATTCAACTTACTCAGTGCTTCTAATTTACTATTCGGTCTGCTACACTCATTCTTAAACACCCAGATGCTACATATTGCTCCTTTAGTTAGCTAATGACAGCAAAACACTAGCTAGCAAAACAGGAAAAGACCAAGTGGACAGAGGTTCTGATGGGCACCACCAGCAGGTGGACATTTGTGGTTTTGAGTGAAATGTCTGCAGGACAAGGACAGACAACACTTTGTCATAGTTTTTCAATGAAAATATGTGTCTCTGAAGACCCCCAAAATATGAGAAACTGACATCTCTGTTTTTTGCTTGCTTCCCCTTTTAGAAAATGTTTCTTCCCAAACATGAGTCAGATTTGCTTCCCTGAATGATGTAACAAAGGACGTAGCATCACCTTTAGACAGGTGACTGTCCCGCCCATCACAGAAGCTAAAACAGAGGGTGAATAAAGGAGCTGCAAAAACTTCATCACCAGTAACAGCTGCTAGCTTGTTTATGTTCATCCCGTTAGCGTCCCAGGAGCTAATTTGCAGTTTTCAGCATGTAGGTTGCAGCTCAGAGGTTTTTCATTGTTTCCTGGAGACTTTGAAAACGTAGATGCTGTGATGCCGCATGAAGCAACCGACCAATGGCAGGACTCATACCAACTGTGTGCATCCGGTGAGTCAGACTGCCTACTAATAAGATAAAAAACAATAACTATGGGTTCCACAAAAGTTGTCTCCACGAGACTTTGTTAACTGAAACCATTTATGCTGTGATTTTATGTTGGACGGACACTACCGTCTGTAATGTGCGGTGTGAGTGCAGCCAGCAGACAGACGGTCAGATTATTACACAGCTACATGTCTTTTCTTCAGGACGTCTTTGACTGTTAAAGACCAGAGGACAGAAATAACCAAAGACTGAATTTGTGCCTTGAATGATAAACTCACTTTAGTCCCAAACAGAAAGTGAGCAGTGGGCGGGACGTCACTCTGCTGGCGGAGTTTTACACTCTGTGTTGTTGTATGAAAATGTTTAATTTAGGAGCTGTTGAATTTTGGAGCTGGTCTCCATTTTATTGTGTTTTTATTCTTTAATAGCTACTGTGATTATCATCACTATAACCGACTTGTATGAATAAACAGGAGACAGATCTCTCTCCTGCCTGTGGAAGGTTTTTTAAATTTACAGCAAAATATTTGACCTGTTCTGATTCTAAACAGTGAAAATTTGGTGTAATTTTCCTTTTTTTGTCTTAAATTAAAAACTTTCTGCCAAAGAATCTCATTCACACAAACATGCACATAATTATGTGTAATGTTCTTGATGCTGCAAAGATGCATAAATGGAAAAATCTTCCACTGTGCTTATTATTTGTAAATGATGAAGATGAACACAGAAGGATCCAGTGACTGAAAAACATTTTCCATCCAGCATTTAACACAAATACAGAAAAACCACTACAGGATGGAAAAACACACTATCTCCAAACGATGCTGTTCATTTTGTAATAAAGTTTGTTTTCTGTCAATAAGTGTGTTTCCATTCATCATATTTCAGATGCACTTCAGTGTGATATTATCTCATCTACACCTGCATTTAAGATAAGATGAGACACAAAATATATAAGGTCCCGGCCAAATCTCTAATACTGGAACGGTCAGCAGTGTTTTATATAAAAACTTCTACTGTTGATCACTCTTTAAGAATTAACATGTGATGAACTGTGGGGTGATATTTTGTTGAAAATGTCCAAACCTTGATGTTTTACACTGAACCATGCAGGCTGCAACGATAGTCACAGCAAAAGTAGAAGAACAACATAAACAACAAGAATGTGCAGCACTGAGTGAATAAAGTTACAGTTTAATATAAAAGATACAGTTCATTATCATTACCAATGAACACAGCACTGAGCCCTTTCACAATAAAGGTCTGATAACAGTTTAATGGGAAGCAAAATGCTAATAACACATGAAAAACCCATCAGTGAGCTGCACCAGCCCCCAGGCCGCATTTTGGCCTCATCTGATATAAATATTCAATATATTGCACAGGATACTTGCATGTTAGAAATGAAGGATTAACTCTGTGTATATCTAAAATAGAAAAACTGAGACTACACACAGCTATATCTTCCTATGGACTATTATGTATGTATATAATATATATGGACATGGACCCCTGGCAGAGTGCCACTGACCCCTGAGGGTCCCTGGACCCGTATTGGAGAACCACTGATTCTCATCTGACTCTCAGTAAGTGAATAAGTGTGTTATTTCCCAAAATGTCAGATTATTCCTTCACCGTATGAAATGTGTTCCAAGTTTACACAATGATCACATTTTTTTCCTCTTGCCAACAATTAAAAGTTGAATTTCCGACGTCAGAGAGGAAACACATGAAAGAGAAGAAACCACCAGAACTTCACAACAAAGTCTTTTAAGTCTCGGGCTGGGATTCAGAATGGGACGTGGCCTCTGGTGGTTACCAGAACTGTTTAATACGATTTTCTCATGTGGGTCTGAAACCGGGAGGAACCACAACAGAGACGAAGCTGAGGAGAACCCGCTGATTATAATGACAGAACCGAGTCACTGAACACAAATACAGCAAAACATGTCACAGAATCATCTGCTCACACTTCAACACACTCAGCTGGAAAGAACAACAAACTACTGACAGAGACAAGAACCTCTACTTAAATACTGTGGAACACGCTGAGAACTAAGAGTTCCTAAAGGGTTCTTCCTGAAGGGCAGAGGTTCTACCCAGAACCATTTGCGAGTGAGGAACCTTTTTTTGAAGAAAGTGTTTGTCAAGGATTCTTGACAGAACCCCTCGGGTAGGTTCTTATTATCACCCTTTGAACATGGAAAGGTTCTGGATAGAAACCCTAGACAGGGTTCTAGATGGAACCATTACACCACAGAAGTGTTTTTTGTAAATTAAAAAAGTTTTGCAGACTTTTAATCTTTTGTTTTGTTGCTTTTCTTTGTAGATAAACTCGATCGTTGAGATTTAGAAACCCCTAAAAAATTGTATTTAAAATTGTTCACAGTGAGTATTTGGCTGTTTGAAAATGAAATGTTTACAATCAAAAACATTAAAATATTAATCGTTATTCATTTTTATTTAATATTTTTTGGCTGTGGTTTCTAAAACTCAATGATTCAAGTTTGTCCAAAGATGAAAAGAAAATGATCTCAACAGAACTTTATGAGTTGGTAGAAAATGAGAGTTTTTTGTTTCAGCAGTTTGAAGTGGAGCAGAAAACCAGTTCAGAGTTCAGCTGGTTCATTTCACAAATTGAACATAATTTAACTTTGAATTTGACTTTGAACAGGATGTTCACCAACAAACGTTACGAGCAGAGTTGAAGAAGAAGAGGAGCGCATCAAAAGAGGGATGAAGATGAAGACCTGCACAGAGCGGCCTTTCATCAGTCATTCAGCCATCAGAGGCTGCTGTAATATTCAGTTAAACTGGAACTAATCACATTCAACTGGTCTCTCTGTGAACTTAATCAGGTTTCTGTGTCACTGAGTGTGGGAACCGACATCAGACACAGGAAGTGAAAAGTTCCACAAACACAGAAGAAGAAGAGGAAAAATCTTAATCTGAATGTTGAGTTGATGGACTGTAATTATGTATTTATCAGTACATATTGTTTGCAGATGTATTTTAAATTAATATATATATTAAAATGTGCTCAGTACTTAAACATATATTGTAGACCAGAGGTTCCCAAACAGCTGAGGAGGAAATTAACGAGTACAAATACTTTACTGTACTTCAGTAGAGTTGTATCTGTACTTTACTTATTTACTTTTAATTTCTCATATTTAATATATTGAAAATATATATATATAATATATATATTATATAATATTTAAATCTGTACTTTCTGCTCATTGCATAGTCATGCAGGCGCTCATTTTAGTTTTAATGGATTTGAGGGGAATTACACTCAACTAAGTGTCCTGCTTGTCTGCTGTAATCCAAGTCTCCTAAAGCCCGAACATGCCAAGTTGACTTAAAAAATGTTATTTCCACCATGTTTTTATCCTGAATCTTCACTGTAGATCTTCAGCTTGGAGCCACGTTCACGTGCACACTGTCTGAACTGTGTGTGTGGTGTGACAGTGTGCAAACAACATGTTGGGGCTTTAGGAGACTTGGATTACACCAGATGAGCAGTATGGAGGCAGTTTATGTTTTTATTCTGTTGTTTTTTTACATTTGAAAACTGGTCACCATTCACTTCCATTGTTTGGGAGATTCTGCAGCATTGTTTTCCTGTGAAACTCCAGCAGTGTTTTGTGGACTAATGAAGTAAATGTGAAACTCCAGCAGTGTTTTGTGGACTAATGAAATAAAGCTGACCTTCAATCGGCATGAGGGGGAGTAGATGATGACTGAGTTTTCATTTTGGGGTGAACTATCCCTTTAAGTTTTTATCAGCTGCCTTACAATATCCAGGTTAAGTGAGCAGACCTTTAAAATCAATCCTAAAAGAAAGTGGAAATCAGGGTGAACTATCCCTTTAACATTGAAATATTATGATTATTTTGTGATAAATCACAGTAAATATATGACATATTTTCTCTTTAACAAATTACATGAGAAAAATAAGTGAAACACATCTCATCTGCTTCTCAGTCTGGTCATTATGACCTTCATGAATACAACCAGAGATGATGTGAATTCTCAAATCAATATAATACATATAATATAAATCTTACAATCTTACAATTGACACTTTGATCCAAAGTGACGTCCATCTGCCTGCAGACAGTGCAAAGAGTATAACTGAAACTTATTATTACCTCATAGAATAAAATGGACTGTTGGAGTCATGAAATAGATGAAGATGAATCTTTACTGTGTTAGTTCTCAAAACAAATCAGTCAAAAATACTTTTCAGGGTCCAGACAGATCACATCTACATTATTCAGAAGAAATGATTGTACATTTGTCAGTTATATACAACAGTTTAGTTAAAAGAACAACTTCTTGAGGTGTTTAGAGATTTCTTTCATTTTCAGTCCGTATATGATTGGATTAAACAGAGGATGATACAAGAACAGTTGTAAAGTCATCACTAAACGTGCAGTTTTTGGAAGATCTGATTCCAGTCTGAGTATAATAATATCATAGGAACACAACAGTGAAAAGCTGATTAAAACCAGCAGGTGGGGTAAACATGTCTGAGCAGCTTTTGTCCTGACTTCTTTACAACTTCTGTAGGAGACGATGAGTATCTTTATGTATGTGAAAACTATGTACAGTATAGGAAAAAATGCAATGTTGAGCAAAATAAAGACACCATACAGAGATAATGCTCTTGAACTCACACAGTGAAGTTTGTAAATCGAATTGTTACAAAAGATTCCTTTCAGAGTAAAGTTACAGAGTTTTCTTTTGGCACTCAGTGTAGTTGAACCTGCGAGCTGACAGGCGGGCAGCAGCCAGGCCAGAACCAAGAAAATGCTGATGGTTGTTTTTCTCATGATAGTTGGATATTGCAGAGGTTTACATATAGAAACATACCTGTCATAGGCCATGACTGACAACAATAAGAACTCTGAACCACCTAAAGTGTAAAATGAAAAAAACTGAAAGAGACAGGCTGGATAAGAGATGATCTGTTTCTCTGATAAAAAGTCAATCAAAAGCTTTGGGTAGATGACAGTGCTGTAAAGAACAGAGTTAATTAGCAAAGCTGCAATGAAAATGTACATAGGCTCATGGAGGTTTTGGTGAATCCAGATAAAATAAAACAATCGTAGAATTACTGCAGATTATTAGAATATATGCTGTCAACATGACCACAAAATAAACATATTTGTATTTTTCCAGTTCTATGTATCCTTTAAGAGTGATATGTGTTACATTGAATTCTTCATCCATTAAGACTGTTGGAAATAAGCATTAATCAGTTAAACAGGCAGAAAATTATACTGAAATTAGAACTGAGCAAAAAAGTCTCATTTAAAATGGATTCATAGTCGCTGTTATTCACACACAGTTACCTGACTCTGAGGTGCAGTTGTGTTCATGTTTAAAGTTCTGACTGCACAGTTTGAGTTTGTGAAATGTTTTTTTTATCAGATTGCTTCACCCTCCATGGATCTCATTAAACACGTGACCGACTCTGGAGTCCTGAAACCGAACTCGTTTTACTGCGGCCCTTCAGTCCTGCAAATTTTTTTTTTTTTTTTAAAGTCACCAGCCAGACAAAATTCACAGATTTTTTTATGTTAACATGGAATTTATCAAAAGAAAGAACAGATCTGACAAAAAAACATTTGCATCAAAAAATTGACTTTTCAGACAAAAAACAGAGAAACAGTTGAAATGATAACAATCGATCAATCATTAATGATTTATAAGATACAAAACATGTTTTTTTTATTCTTATGTTTTTCTTTCTGTTTTTCTGGGTTGTTTTTTTTTTATCATGTTTTTCTCACTTTAAATCTAAATTTAATTGTTCTTCAACAAAACAATGTCAAATAAAGTGTGATTATAGCCATGTCTATTGATTAAATATCAATCATTAACATCCAGATGTGTGCAGGGTTTTGTTTTGTTTTTCATTTGTATGTCTTTGTTTTCATTGGCTCGATTGTGATCAGATCACCTGATGCTAAAATGCAGATGAAAGGTTTGGATGTTAATTCAAATTGTACTCAACTGTGATTTTAAAAGTAACTAAGTAGATTACATCTTGTAGTGCATACTTATGTACAAGTAAAAGTACAGACTTGGAAATGTATCATAAAAGTACCTAAAAAAACAAACTACTTAAAAGGATATTCCACCGGTAGGATGTAAACATGGCGTCGATCTCGCGATATTTTCACACGAAGTCTCACGAGATCGACGCCATGTTTACATCCTACCTGCTACATGCTACAGTTGACATTTTCGGCTAAAAACATGGTGTAAATGGCGTCTTTTGTGGTTGAATTTTAATGTCGCAGCTCGCGGACACTTGGATTACACCACACGAGCAGGATGGAGACATTTTGTGTTTGTTTTGTGTTCTTTTTTTTAACATTTTATCCGTGGTCTCCATTCACTGCCATTGTACTGGATTTGGCTGCAACCCTGTTTTCTGCTGAAACTCCAGGATTGTTTTGTGAACTGAAGATCTTCACCCATCCTCACATCAGCATAGAGGTGAGGACATACTGAGACTGGACTATTATTCAGCAGTCGAATATCACTTTAATTACAGTAATTTGAGTATTTGTAATTAGTTACTTCCACCCCTGGTGTGTGTTAATGTGTGTGTCCCCCACCCCGCCCTGAAACACTTTGTCCATGAGGCACTGGACCTGGAGTCTCTCTGCTGCAGCCTCTCTGTGTCCCGGCTGCTGTGGAGGTCCGGGGACCGGCGCCGCTCTCTGCCCAGGTCACAGTGCTCTCTGCCCTGGCTGCGGCGTGACTCTCAGGGGCTGCAGAGCGAGCAGCGGTCACGGTGCTCTCCGCCCTGCAGATCTGCAGCTGAGCACTGATGTATTTCATGCTACATAAAATCAGCTTCTTCTTCTACTGCTCAATTCCAGCAATTCTCTTCTTCTACAAGTGACAAAGTTTTGTCAGAAGTCAGAAGTATCAGAGTCGATATCGGTAATTCTGGCCCTAAATTACTTGGTATCAGATCAAAACTATATTTGTGGTACGGCCCACGACTGTGATTCTGCACAAAACAGCTGGAAGACACCCTCACAGCAAAAAACTGCACACGGTCTGATCTCTTTCCGGCACAAGCTCTTTAAAAAAACCTGATTATATGAACAGCAAATATTCTATTTCCAGTCTTCGTTCCGGTGTGCTCCAGTTTCTGCCTGTTAAAAGGAAGTTTTTCCCCACCACTGTTCTTGTGGGAGCTGTTGGGTCTTTGTTAATAAACTTATAAAGAGTACTGTTTGGACATACTCTGTGTGAAAAGATCGTTTCTGATATGATTTGGCACTATATAAATAAAACTGAACTGAGCTGAATTAAACTGAGTGGAGATCCTGTGGCAGATTGTTCCAGAAGCCTGACAGAAAGTCACCTCGGCCTTTAGTTTTGATTCTTGGAGCTCAAAGAGGCCTCTGAGGAACTGACAGCTCACATACAGGTGGCAGGCCATGCAGTGCTTTTACAGTCAGCTATATCATTTTAAAATAAACTCTTACACAGTTTAAAGTGAATAAAACAGGTGGAATTTCTAGACTTTATAAGCTTCATCAATAACACGTATCATTAATAGGGATCCACATTTGTTCATTTAAAGCAGAATGAATCTTTCAGAATGAAACAATTTTACAGGAACTATGGGAACTTGATTAAAGCTGACGATGTTCTTTACTGTGAATGAATCCTAATAAAAAGGTTGATACTTTGAAGACAAAAACAAACCATATCTCTGCACTGTTATTACAGAAGAGGTTATTAACGCTCATAACAGCTCATTTTGTCTTGACAGAACAAATGCTTGAGGTGTTTGGAAATTTCTTTCATTTTCAGTCCGTATATGATTGGATTAAAGAGAGGATGATACAAAACCAGCTGTAAAGTCATTATTAAACGTGCAAGTTTTGGAATATCAGATTCCAGTCTCACTATAATAACATCATACGTGCACAACAAGGAGAAGTTTATCAGAACCAACAGGTGAGGCAAACACGTCTCTGCAGCCTTTTTCCTCACTTCTCTACAACTTCTGTAGGTTATTTTAAATATTTTTGCATAAGTAAAAAGTATAAAGAGCATCGGAAAAAGTGCAACATTCAGCAAAATGAACACACCGTATATAGATATCGCTCTTGAACTCATGCAGTGAAGTTTGTAAATTGAGTTATTGCAAAAAATGACTTTCAGAGTGAATCTGCAGAGCCTTTGATTCACACTCATGGCAGCTGATGCCACAAGCTCACACGCAGGCAGCAACCAGGCTAAAGCCAGAAAGACGATGACAGTTGTTTTCTTCATGATAGTTGGATACTGCAGAGGTTTACATATAGAAACATACCTGTCATAGGCCATGACTGACAATAGTAAGAACTCTGAACCACCTAAAACATAAAACATAAAATATTGAACAAGACAGGCTGGATGAGAGATGATCTGTTTCTCAGATAAAAAGTCAATCAAAAGCTTTGGGTAGATATTAGTGCTGAAAAGAACAGAGTTGATCAACAAAGCTGCAATAAAAACATACATAGGCTCATGGAGGTTTCGATGGATCCAGATAAGGTAAACAATAGTAGAATTACTGCAGATTATGAGAATATATACTGTCAAAATGATCATAAAATAAAGGTATCTGTATTTGCGAACTTCCACATGTCCACCCAGAGTTATATATGTTACATTTAAGTCTTCATCCATTTAGAAAACTAAATATCAGGCAGATAGTAAAACAGGAATATGTGAATAAAAAGTGAACAGAGGTCTCACTGTGAAGACTGCAATAACACGTCTCCTCTACTGGATGCTCTTATTTTTACACCGTAACCTGTGCTCATCTACAAACTTTGGAAAAGTGAGCTGCGTGAGCGTGTGAAGTGTTTTTATCAGGTTGCTTCATCCTCCAGGGATTTTATTAAACTTTCTACAATGACTGATGAGCATGTTTACAACTTTATTGACCTCTGGAGGCCTGAATCCAGATGTGATTTTGACTTCTTTCCCTGCAGCTTGTGACCTGCTATATTTCTCCGTGCCACAATAAATGACATTATGTTCTCATCGTGGAAATTGTTCACATACTTGGTACCATTTCATTTGCTGATGTGGGCACTGCTTAGAAGCCAAGGCCACTGTCCAGTGAAGTCCCATTTCCAAATGACTGTTCTTTAAGTATTTATGCATTTTGTACCAGCGCACCAAAATCCCAGCAGTTCATGGGGACTGACAGGAGTACCTGGGAGAGGCATGAATCCCCGCTCCTCCAACAGAATATTAGTATAACAAAGCTTACGTCCAGCAACTAAACTCTGAGGTAGAAGAGAACACGTTCCGCATTATACTTTACAGTTACAGAAAAGTATTAAATAATCATCCTGTTTGTTAAAATAAGCAGATGGAGCAAATGGCTATTTCACCCACATGTGAACCAACCATGACGTCATCCATCGGTCTGTGGACTACCATTCTCAGTTTGGCACATAGACGGCACTTTGTCACATTTTATCCACTGGAAGGCAGCTTATAAAACACTTGACCACATTTTGTCCACTAGAGGGCAGCTCAGAGAGCATTTTATCATGTTTTATCCACCTTTGGGGCAATCAAGAGGGCACTTTTGCAGCATTCTTTCCATGGAAAGTTCAATGAAATCTTTATGCATAGGATATGAAACTTGTATTTTAATATAGTGTATTTAAAATACTTCTTTTTATCTGTTTCCTGCCACTCTAGACTGTTCCCTGTACTGCTGCACTGCCGCCTGAGGTTTAGTAAAGTCTTGAGTAAAAGTCAAACAGTGCCTTTGGGTTCAGGCTTCCAGAGATTGAATACACAATGTTATCGAGCTACTTTACTGTACTTTTGAGATGAACAAGCAGTGTGCTTTATCATTGTGTGTAGGATGACTTTAAGCTGAACTTAACCTACAGTATCTATATGTGTTGTAGTGTGGTTAGAGCCCATTCAAGTCAGTGATCAGGGCCTGACACCAGCAATGTGATGCCTCTAAATACAATGTGGTGAGACTGTTGTTTAAAGAATAACTTCAGTATTTTGGGCCCTATTCCCCATGTGTATGTGTGTGTATGATTGATAGGTGCAACTCATTTTAAAACTGGTTCAGTATTGAGGGAGGCGGATGCAGCCGGCAGCCGTGAAACAAGTTATAATGGTAGATATGAGGACAAATACGTCCCATAAAAGTTTGTGCATTAAAAGTGCTTTTTTCACCACAGACCGGATCAGATCACCAGTGTAATCTCTGTCAACAGCATGCAAAGCCTCTCTCTTACCGTTCACTTCCTCTGGGCTGTGAGTGACGACATCTCACAGGATCTTTGCTTGTTGAAGAATGTCTTCATTGCAGTGAGTGGGACAGCTGTTTTCTTGAGGTGTGTTTGGTGAAGTGTTTGAGGATTGGATGTCTTCTCTTCTTGGGCTGGCAGTAGTCATCTTGAGAAAAGTGTGCACTGCAGACCTGATGGTCTGCGAGGCGCAGTGTCTGGACAGGAGTGTTAGCATCCAATTGTAGCACAATTAGCCACAACTTCAGCATGTTGCTGTCCGACAAAGTCAGCCTATGAAAGCTGTACGGGGTGTTGCGCAACATCCTGTTCTTGCAATTCAGATAAACACAAACACGAACCATTGTTTTTAATAGTTGCAGTAAAACTTTCAACTGAACTCCGGGACAGCTAACTCTGCTCTGACCGGCTCTCAGCATGACTCCTCTGTTTTCTTCAGGCAACAAACAAAGATCCCGCAAGATGTCGTCACACACAGCAGCAGTAAGTGAAGCAGACCACCACCGGTCTGTGGTGAAAAAAAGCACGTTTAATGCACAAACTTTTACGGGACATATTTGCCCTTATATCATTATAACTCGTTTCACGGCTGCCGGCTGCATCTGCCTCCCTCAATACTGAACCAATTTTAAAACGAGTTGTAGCTATCAATCATACACACACATACACATGGGGAAATAGGGCCCAGGTTGAAAAATACCAAAGTTATTCTTTGACAAAGAGCAGAAAAATGGAAAGAGGACACACACCCATGTAAACAAAGTTTCAGACCTCCAGAGTTTGATGAAGTTGTTCCTCTTGGTGGAGGAGTTAATGAAGTCCTCAGAGGGGGAAGAAGTCTTTATACTGACTCAGACTGTTCACTTTCTGTGGAGAATGCATGAAATGAGTCAAATACATGTGCTATGTTAATACATATTAACCTGTTATTAGTATGGACGGGGCATTAAATGTATCATATATAACTATTGATGGGTATGTCGAAGTGAACAAATACAGATATTTGTATGTTTTTATTATGCTTATATTATATATTCTAATTATCATCAGTAATTCTACAATCGTGTATCTAATCTGGATTCACCAAAACCTCCATGAACCTATGTATGTTTTCATCGCAGCTTTGTCAATCAACTCTGTTCTTTTCAGCTCTGCTATCTACCCAAAGCTTTTAATCGACGTTTTATCAGAGAAACAGATCATCTCTCATCCAGCCTGTCTCTGTCAGTTTTTTATGTACTACTGGTTTGGTTGTTCAGATTTCTCACTGTTGGCAGCCATGGCCTTTGACAGGTATGTGTCTATATGTAAACCTCTGCAATATCCAACTATCATGAAGAAAACAACAGTCAGTGTTTGTCTCGGTTTGGCTTGGCTTCTACCTGCTTGTCAAGTTGGGGTTTCAGTTGCACTGAGTGCAAATAGAAAACTCTGTAACTTTACGTTAAAAGGAATTTTCTGCAACAATTCAGTTTACAAGCTTCACTGTGAGAGCTCAAGAGTGATTTCTGTGTATGGTTTGGTTGCTCTGTTTAATGTCACAGTGCTTCCTGTGCTTTTCATACTTTTCACATACTCCAGGATACTTATGATCTCCTATCGAAGTTGTAGAGAAGTCAGGACAAAAGCTGCTCAGACCTGTTTACCACACTTGATAGTTTTGATAAACTTCTCCTGTCTATGTGCATATGATATCATTTCAGCTCGAATGGAATTTGATCTTCCAAAAACTGTCCGATTGATAATGACGTTACAAGTGGTCGTGTATAATCCTCTCTTAAATCCAATCGTATACGGTCTAAAAATGAAAGAAATTTCTAAGCACTTGAAAAGGTTGTTCTGTTCAAACAACAGACTTCATGCCTCAAACTTTTAACAAACATATAATGAGAGTATATTGAGAGAATTTATGCATGTGATTATGCATAAATATGTGATTTCTCAGATCCTTGGATGTAATGCAAGTACGTTGTATTTGTTTTATCCTGTGCAGGACCAGGACTTATATGAATTTCCAATATATTATGAAGTCATTGCAAGTTTAGTTGATTTTTTCAGAACTAACTGCAGCAATTTTTACCTGCCAGTGTATTAATGTAGTTCATAATGGTCATAAAATGAAGAAACCAGCGTTTTAAATACACAACATGTCACACTAAGTTTTACATTTGAACAGCTTTAAACAGAAACTCTTCAAGTTCACACATTTTTATTATTGTGGTTGTTTTTTAAGGTAAAAGTGTTGAATACACCTGTATGTGGACAGAGAGGGTGTGTGTGTGTGTGTGTGAGTGTGTGTGTGCGTGTGTGTGTGTGTGGGTGTGTGTGTGTGTGTGTGTGTGTGTGTGTGTGTGTGTGTGTGTGTGTGTGTGTGTGTGTGTGTGTGTGTGTGTGTGTGTGTGTGTGTGTGTGTGTGTGTGTGTGTGTGTGTGTGCGGTGATGCAATAGTTGATTAACATCATGATGAAATACTCATGTACTTAATTTCCTTTTATTTTTCTCACATAGAAACACTCACACACACACTCACACACACACACACACACACACACACACACACACACACACACACACACCACCTGATGCTGATGGAAACTGCATTAGTTTTGGTTTTACCTGATCATTAAATCAAAATACTGGACAAACTAAAACTTTGACCTCATGATGGCATCAAAGGAAAAGTCACGGATTTATTACGGTCATCCTGAGGGGAACATGAGTGTCTGAATGTTCTGAGAAAAAAGGGGGAAGCCACTCGGCTTTCTTCAGACACAGCTGCACCGAGCCAAGGAGACAGTTTAATGAGCTTTTAAATATTACTGAAATAATAACATAAAACCACAATTTTAAATATCAATACCAATATAAAAAAAAGATATTCTATACCTCTTTCAGTACCATGGCAAACAGAAAAATAAAGCCCTTTGTGTATAAAATAGGATATTTTCTTCTAATTAACTGCACACACACTGTTAGAACAGAAAAAGTCACTGAACTCTGCCTGGTTTTGCTGAACTGAACTGAGGTCCTGAATGAGCACTTTGATCATTTCCTTACTATAATGAACAGATATTACATCATTTTAATCACAACAAGAATTGATACTTTTGAGAATCTTAGCTGCTACAGATAAATCCTCTGCCCAACTATTACTATTGTTTACAATTTCTTTTTACAGATTAATGTTTTTAATACCTTGTCTTATGTTCTAAAATTATAAAATCAATGACAGAGGCTGGTGTGTGATGTCATTGCTTCTCAATATATTTATTTATGAATTTGCACAGTCCCTGTCTAAATGAACCAAACTAAACTAAATCAGTCTGACAACTAAAAAAAAACTCAATTTCAAGTTTATTTTTTATTTATTATTCAAATGTATTATTGTGTTGTGCTGTTGTAGAGTTAGGACAAATCAAGGTTAAACTGGTTTTCAACCCTCACTGGCTCTTCTTCAGGGCTTGAATAGAAAGAAGAGTCAAGGAGTGTTGTGATTCCTTATACAGACAATTAGTGTCCAGGTGGTTGAATCACTCCAGCTTATCACACACTGAAGACACCTCATGCAAACAATTAGTGACCATGTGGCCAAATTTCACCCTTGGCATAGTGCAGGTGTGCCTGAAGTAAACCCAGTGGCATCACCTGGAGTTTACTGAGCCCAGCTTTATTTAGTTGGCATCGCTCCACCTCCTGCACCACCTCCTTCCCCACCAGAGAGGTGACATTCCACGTCCTGAGGGCCAGTTGGTGCTGCCAGGTGTCGGCACACCTAGGTCTCCGCCTTCTCCTGCCACCCTGCCTACAAAGACCCTGAACCCCATACCTGTCCTCGTGGGTGGTGGGACCACAGGGTGGCAGCTCCATGTAGTTTTTGTGGGCCAGGCCCAGCCAAGCCCCGCAATGCAAGGCCTGGCCACCAGGGGTGAGCTCCCCTCCCTGGTCTAGCTCCAGGAGGGGGCCCCCATCTTTCCTTTCTGAGTGAGGTAATGTAGCTCGGATCTGACCAATTTATGGTGGTCTTCAAATCGCTTTTAGACCAGTTTGCCTTGGGAGACCCTACCAGGTGTACCAACCCTGTGATGTCAGTATTTCTCCTGTGTAAAGTAGGCAGTGTTGTTTGGGGTAAGCTGTGGATAGCACTCGCCCTGGGGTGTCAGTTAGAACACTAGACAGGAGACAGGATGCAGCTTTAACTGTTTAATGACTGATTTGTCCTTATACAGCACAGCAGTACAGTAGACTTATTATTATGGCATGTTTCAAGGGGGCGTGGTCTGTAACATATCAGAAATAAAATACATACATAAGATTAATATTGTCAACTATCCAAGTTTAACTAACTTTACCCATTATAGATAGGACTGAACATTAATGGGATATCACAGATAAACAACAACAAAAGTAATCGAACTGAACATTCGTGAACAAGCTGTCCACGTGATAGCGGCGTGTGTTAATTCCTACGGATTTTATCAACTAACTCCCTACAGCGTGTCCGCAGTCGGAAAAGTCCATTCTCGGCCTCATTATTATGATAAGAAAATATGACTTACTATCTGGGCATTACACACACAGGAAGCGGTGAAGAAACACACCAGGTAAACTGGAGAGAAAGTCTGTCTGGTCAGGATCCTCCTGCAGCAGTGACTCGAGGTGAACGCTCGCTCCTGTCAGGCGCAGGCTCGGGCGCACGCAGGCACACACAGAGAGCAGAGAACTCCGCTGGTCTGATCTTGGACTGTATTTCATCCTGTTTTGGCAGGGGTTAGCAGCCTGCCCCCACTTCCATTCCCATGCTAAAGCTGGGCAGACCCTGCACACATTTAGCCCTGAATTTTCGCTGAATTTTCCATAATAAAGATGGATGAAGAAGCTATACAGTTTTATGAAGGACTGCAAAATGTTTGACATGGAATGTGCAATGTTCACAGTAAAGGAGGACATTGCAAAGTGCATGTAGGTGGTGGTGGGAGGGGAGTCAGTGTCAGTGGGAGTCACGGGCTTTGGTGATGAGGTCTGTTGCAGATGGGAAGAAACTGTTCTTATGGCGTGAGATTTTGGTCCTGATGGAGAGGCGTGTCTCATAAAGTCTTGTGTGTGGATGGCAGGAGTCGGCTACAATCTTACCTGCACACCTCAGGGTCATGGAGGTGTGTAGGTCCTGCAGGGATGGTAGTTTGCAGCCAATCATCCTCTCAGCAGAGCAAATGATGCACTGAAGTCTGCCCTTGCCCCTGGCAGAGGACGATGGCAGTGTAGAAGTTTGGCTGGTTGAATTTCTTCAAGTGCCACAGGAAGTACATGCCTGTCTGTACATGTCTGTCGGCTGTTTGCTGCTCAGCAGGTTGCAATAATCACTTGATTCATGTTTGAGAAAGATAATGGGTGTGGTTTAAAAACACTGACTCACCCTAAGAAACAGGTAAGGACAGTCCAATGTTTTTTTTGACCCATCGTTCCACCCGGACCTCCAACCGATGTGGACTTTGTTGCTCTGATGTCACCTTACTTTTTCCTTTGCTTCCGTCATGACTCCTACGACTGCTAGATGGCTTCGTCACACAATTTTTGGGGTGGAACTTTCCAGAACGAGAAGGTCATGCTTGACCCCAAACCCTATGTAATCATCTGGGCTGTTGTTGGAATGTTGGGTTCTGAAGTCATGGCTACACCCAGTAAATATACTGGTATATCAGTTCCTAAAGAGCATTTTTTTTTCTCCTCTATCAATAGAAAAAACATTAATACAGTATCAATAAGGCAAAATGACAGGTGAAGAAAGTGTTTCATTGAACTGATTACCATTTTGATGAAATACGATGCAACAACATGATCACAGCTCCAAACAGATGTTGCTTCTTTGAGGCACTTCTTCATTTACAGATAAAGCAGATTTTGTGTAGTTCTGATTTAATTCTTTTTGGGAAGATTAGTTAGAACACGAAGAACAGAGTGCCTTTGATTTTTTTATGAGGTGTACAAACTAAAACGTTACTTTCTTTTGCAATTTTCTCTTGGTCCTGCAATTTCATTGCAAAAAATGCCTAAAAGCATCGGAACATGCATTTGCATTTTTTAGAAAAGCTTCTGTGAAATCATTCATTTTAGGCCACAACCATCCCAAAAAAGGCCTGTAAAATCCTGGGGGACTGATTACAGACCAGAAGTGTATTTCCTTTATTTTACTTACATTTATATTTACTGTACCTTTTATGTTTTCACTTTAAATCTGCCTAAAACAAAAACTGCCTGCTCCTTGGAGAGAGGAGTGTAGCTGTGAAAAAACTCACTGTGAGGACGCGAGGGAACAACAGTATAATAGGACTTTAATTCAGGAGACTGAGATCCACCTGAGCCACCTGAAGATCCAAGACCATACCTGAATGGGTTCAGATCCACATTTTCTGCCACACAGTTCTTCAGCTTTTTTTTTTTTAAATGCTAACAGAAACCTTTTTGTCAAGTCCACCTGTAAAAACAGAGAAACTGTCCAAATACAGATCTAAAAGTCAGACAGACCATCAGTCCTGTCAGTGGGAGTGAGTACAAGCTAAACTTTGCAGTTTGTCATAGAGTCCTGGGGCCTCATGTACAAAGACTTGCGTGGATTTCCTACTGAAACATGGCGTACGCTCAAATCCAGAAAACGTCGTACGCACAAAAGTATCCAGATTTATGAATCCGTGCGCACACATGAATCCAAGCACATTTCCTTTGTACATCCCAATCAACGTGGAATTGAGCGCACATGTTGGAGTACCCGACCCCTCCCTGTCCACGCCCCCATTTAAATATGCAAATCATATTTAAATGAGCCCTGCACCTGAGATTCCCCTCTCTGCACGATCAGAAAAGTAGAAAAGAATGAGTAAGACAGGGAAAAAATTTCACAGAAAGCAAATTGGAGGCACTACTTGCTGAAGTGGAGGTGCGCAAAAATGTGCTCTTTGGCACGCTGTCCTCCGGCATAAGCAACAAACGCAAGAGGAGTGAGTGGGAGAGTGTGTGTGAAGCTGTCAATGCTGTGGAGTCAGAGAAGCGCACACAAGCAGAGGTGAAAAAGAAGCTGTCAGACATCAAGGTGGATGTGAAGAGGAGGATGGCTGCCCACCACCAAAGTGTGGCCAAAACAGGCGGGGGGACAGGAGAAGAGGGGCCCACGCTGTTTGAACAGAGAGTCGCTGCGATTGTGAGTGACACCGCTCTTTCAGAGGTGGTGGGAGCACATGTGGGTGACTCTGATTACCCCCAAGGTAAATATTGTATTTGTGTGTCACACAGTAGCCTGCTCACAGCCCTATACGATACAGGTTCATGTGTAAATGCTGTATGTATGGTATTATTTGGTTTGAAATCTTTTGAATTTAAATTTAAACATGCCAGCATATCAAAGAGGATATCAAAGACTTTGACTCGTGTTTGATTACTCAATTTATTATTTTAAAACACAGGAGAGGACACACAGTCGCAGCCACGTGCCACAGAGTCAGGGGATTCCCCCAGCATCCTCGGCGTCTCCGGCGCCACTACGCTGCAACCACCGGCTGCTGCTGCCGCTGCCGCTGTCCACCCAACTGGCCGTGTCCTCACCCGTGCTGTGCTGGAGTCACAACAAGAAATCGTCAGAGCAATAGGCAGCATAAATGATCGCCTAGATCAACTGATAGGCGTCCTCACAAATATCGGTGAATCAATAAATGCATTGGTGAATAAGTGAATTCTGCGTCCTTGCCTCTTTTACATGGTTGAAATCAAATGTTGCCGGGCCCGAATGGCCTCCTGGGTAGGATGCACATTCATGGGTCCAGCTTCTGGTTCGTCTGGTGGGGGGATATGCTGCTCTGGCAGTGGTATGGCGTGCCGGTGTGCCACATTGTGGAGAACGCCGCACGCCATCACAATGCGGCACACCTTCTCGGGACTGTACAGCAGCATACCCCCAGTCCTGTCCAGGCAGCGCCACCGTCCCTTCAGCAGACCGATTGTCCTCTCAACGACTGACCGAGTGCGGGAATGGCGGTCATTGTACCTCCGCTCTTGGTCAGCCTGAGGGTTGGTGAGAGGGGTCATCAGCCAGCTCTTAAGTGGGTAGCCATGGTCACCTGGGGTCAATTGAAAGCAGACAAAGTAAACTTTACAGTTTCCATTGTTTATTTTATACACTACTTACATGGATCACACACTATTGTTGCAAATTAGTACAGAAGTGCGCCGGGAAAAGGTGAGGCTGATTAAGACATTTCACACTTTATGCACGGGGTTATTAATATGAGTACTTTGCACACAGAGACAATCAGGGGCTTGTTAGAAAGATCTTAAGCTGTAGTTTAACCAGCAATAAACAGCAAGTCACTAACTTTAACCACTGACTAGTTAATAATGCTGTGAAGATGGGATAGATTTTGGGGGCGCACATGCTCAACGCGCATCACGGGTATTAATAAGACAATTACACGAATAAATTTACTCACCAAGAAGCCACCCATTGCGCACAGTGCCAGCTTGTAGTCTGTTCCCAACCATGCTGTTACTCAGAATGTATGAATTGTGCGTTGAACCAGGCCACCTCGCCATAATGTTGGTTAATTGCATTTGCGGGTCACATATGATCTGTACATTGATCGAATGAAAATGTTTCCTGTTGACATATACAAATTCATCATGTGATGGTGCTTTTATGGCAATGTGTGTGCACTTGATAGCTCCGATTACATTAGGGAAAACCGCTCTCCTGCAAATTGCGCTTTAATGTTGACCTGTTCAGCTGCATTGTATGGGAACTTGATATAGCTGGCTGACATGCGGATAATTCCGTCCCACACGGCTGGCATGGCTCAGCTCAGGGTCAACTGCACAGTCCTGATCGGTGTGGCCAGCTCCCTCTGGAATGCCCTGGTTGCTAGGAACCCCAGTGTATCAGCACCTGTATGGGCACAGGCAGCGCATGGCTCCTCGCTGTGTTGCGCTCCAAGGCCGGCTGCAGCTCTGCACACAGTTCCAGGAGGATTGCCCTCGGGAACCTAAAGCGGCTGATGAGCCAGTTGTCATCATGTGCCAGTAAATCCTCTCTGTCTCTGAACACGTGCTCTCTTCGTATTGCACCATTTACAATGTCTTCTAAAACTGCTAAAGCAGCCATTGTTTTTAACGGTATTTTTTGCCCACTTTGTGCATGCTTTTACTATCCACTCATGTAATTGCAGACACGTGGGTGTGTTGATTGTTCATCAGTGTTAATTGTTCACGTGTCTCTGATGTGCACATCACTCAGTCTGAGGACTAATTGTTTTCACATTTATTTATTATAACAGTTTCCCAGCATCACCTGGTCGCCAAAGGATCAACAGCTGTAGAAACGTGTGTACGCCAGCCATGAAGTTGCTGTGAGGCACCGCACATTTCCACGGTCATTTCACTCTTGATACATCTGGACTTTGCCGTGAAAAAGAGCGTACGCCACGTTTTTGTACATGAGGCCCCTGGTCCTCAGGGCCCCACTGCTCTGCATGTTTCACACCCGTGGTTCAGTTCATTTGGTCCGGACCAAAAGTTTAAAAAAAGAAATACTGTTGCATTGTAGTCCTGGTGTGGTTCGTGTTCACACTGACTTTTTACAAATGAATCAGGAGGATGAGACATGCAGTTTTACAGACTGGCAGGGAACTCATTCGTTAGACAGGTTTGGTGATTGTCATCCTGCATCATCAGGACCAACATGGTAAAATCAAATTTAATGCCTCAGATGTGTTTATTTAAGAGCTCATATCCAACCAGTTCTAATCATTATTTAGTAAATCACAGCTTGTTATGAATAATGACTGGCAGATAGAAACAGAATGATTTTACACATGATATTATTAACAGTTTATCTTTTGAAATCATGCAGAAATCACATCTGATATCATAAAATCCTGTGGTTGGTTCATTTGCTTTCACACCACAAACAAACTGCACCAGAGTTCATTTGGAACCACACACAGATCCACCTTTTCAGATGGACTCAGTCCAGTTCTTTGGTCTGCACCAGGGTTTGATTGAGGGTTTTCACTCCAACCTGAACAAACCGTAAACCGTAAACAGGCAGACAGACCATGGTCCATTTTAACTGGAACAAACGAGGCAAAATGTCAGAAAATGTTGAAAAATGTCGATGAGTGTTTCTCAAGATGAAACAGAAAATATTCACATTTAAAAAGCTGAAAACAGGGACTTTTTACTTTTTTCTTGAAAGATTACTCAATCTGATTATTCGATTTTCAAAATAGTTGCCATTTAATTTAATAATTGATTAATAATTGATTATTTGATTAATCATCGCAGCTCTAAATGTTTTTTTCCAAGTGCCATCTAGTTCCATTGTACTGGACAGAAGTCAAACATCTCTACAGCCGATTTCTCCAAAAGTCTAGACTTGGGGGTGAACTTTCCTTTTAATGTTCAAACTGATGAAGTTTTTTCTAAATATAGACTCATTCTGACTTTGATGTCTGCAGCACATTCCTGAACTTTGGACCGTGGGGACCAGGACTCCCTGGAAGAGGACATCTTGTATCTCAGAGGGACCCTCCTGTCTAAATAAAGGGTTTAAAATGAAAGCAGTGGGAAAGTTGTGGAATGCAGAAAAAACAAAGGCATCAGGGTTTTAGATCCTGTATAAAGGTGTGTTGGTGTTGACAGGCTGGACTTGTGTTAGTGTGTTTAATTGCTCTCAGAGGACAGGAGACATAATGACCTGTTGACCACCTCAGACAAACTTATTGTAATAATTACTTCACCAAACTTTACTAATTATTACACAGGCTCTTAAACAGCTGCAGAGAGTTTGTAAAAAAATATGACCTGTTGGATTTGGACGCTTGTTTCTGATCACAGGTCTCTCCTGAGGACGCCACACTGTGACCTCTGGGTCATAATTAACTGTTTTCAGACTGGCTGTAGTCAGGCCTGTCCCCTGAGGCCGGCCGGCCTGTTGTTCACCACAGAGGAGGAGGAGGAGGAGGAGGAGGAGGAGGAGGAACACAGGGGAGATCACAGCAGAGGACACTAATGACACTCATTACTGTATCCTTACATCAGCTGTGGGCTGCTGTGCACGACATGTTGGTGTAAATACATTACATCATACTAACTGGGAATCTTTTTTTCCATTCATTCCTCTGAGACACACACACACACACACACACACACACACACACACACACACACACACACACACACACATTATGATAGTGAACTAAAACTAAAGTAAAAACTAAAAGTAGGTGTGAAGAAACATTTAATTAACTGAAGTAAAACTAAAAACTAAACTTCAGAAAACAGAAACTAAACATCATTAATTTGATGTGATAACATTCTGCACACCACCATGACGAGAACCCACCAACCATGAGACCTCAGAAATAAGGACGATTACAAGAGACTTTTTTTCCTGCAGTCTGCTGACTTTTATAGAATCAAAATGAATAATGTGTACACTTTTTTTTTTCATACAAATGCCTGTAGATGACCAAACACAGCTGGACCAAAACTAAAGACTCTCACCGAGGACAACTTCAAATCTGATTACAATAACACAGAAAATAAATATTTTACAAAAGTTTTTTAGGTGTACGTAAGCTGCTCTTAGAAAAAATGTGCCCCTTTCCTTTAAATCTCTCTCGAAATTGTTCTTTTTAGGACGTGTGTTGGGGATCACAGCTGTCAGATCATATGTAACAGATCAGTCACATGACAGCTGGAGCAGCTGGAGTGTTTGTGTCTGTGTGTTTACTGGGATCCAAATGAACAAGAGGTTATATCTGAGCACGAGACCATCCCGACCCGGGGAGAAAAAACATCTGTGGTCTGTCAGAGCCTGATGCTGGTTGGCCCGTTGGAGGTTCAGCTTCATGACCAGTCTGGGTCTCCTCAGCCAGCTGAGCTGCATAATACTGATGATGATAATAATGAATTATAAAACACAACATATTTCAAGGTGCTTCAGTGTAAAAACAGAAGCAGTTACATATTTGCATGACCTTTACAACTCATGTGTTGCATTACTTTTTGCAGGTGTTAATGCAAAATAAACTAATAAACTAATAAAATAATCTCTTTGTTTCCTCCTCATGCTGCCACAGCCTGCACTCCTGGAGCACCTGCTTCTTAAAGGTGATGAGAGCTGACTTTCTGGTTGGTTTATTGCATGTTTGGCCTAAACTCACCCATGAATTAATCAAGGTACTTGGGCACAGCTGATACTATCGCTTTAGATCAGTGTAAGATAGAACCCTGAGTGTCAGTATTTGAGAAACTGTGCTGAAATGATAAAATAAATCACTTAAGTCCTTCAGAGATTTTCTAGAAAAATGTTGAACTTGCTCAGATGAAGCAGGTAACAGAGGAAAAATATTTTCTCCAGGGCCTCTCACAGGTTGTTAATCTCTCTGACGTTCTGACAGTCACTGACTGCTGCGTTCTTCAGTCTGCAGTGAATACCTGCTGACAGAAGTGCAGGTCATCGACTGCTTCACGTCACAAGCAGACAGTTTGGGGACTTTTACTTTCACACTGCAGGAAAAAGTGGAACAAATCTGATTTTTTTTGTTTGTTTGTTTGTATGTGACTCAGATCTGATGTTGTCATGACAGTGTGAACAGGTCACATCAATCTGATCTTTTCAAATCTGATTTCGAGCCATTTTCACAGACCACAGATCAGATGTTTTAACAGTGTGAAACGGACCTGACGTTTCTCACTGTGAAGAGACTGATGGAGTTAACAGTCGCCCCTCAACATCCTGAAAGTTTAGATGAAATCTGTTTCTGTGAAGACGTTCTCATCACGATCCACCGCTGCTGTTCCAAATCCACCTCCACACACATGGACCTGAGACAGAAGAAACAGCATCACTCTGCAAAAAGACACTCTCAAAGTCTCTCTCGTGGTTTCCCCCAGTGAGAAGTTCTACAGAGAACACTTCTGTGGTGTGATGGTTCCACCCAGAACCCTCTCTGGGGGTTCTATCCAGGACCTTTCTACCATCTAAGGATGCTCACAAGAACACACCCAGAGGTTCCAGAACCTTCTTATATCCCAGCGGTTTAATGTAGAACCCACCCAGGGCTCTTTGCCAAGAACCTCTTTATATTCCAAGAGTTTTATCTAGAACCCGCATAGGGGGTTCTGCCAGAATCTTCTTGAATCCTGAGGGTTTTATCTAGAACTCACCAAGAGTTTTGTTTCAAAGAACCTTTTTTATTTTAGGAGTTTTATCTAGAACCCACTCAGGAGGTTCTGCTGGAAAGTATTCCAGGGGTTTGAAGGAACTCATCAAGCTGCCCTCAGGAGGGCGCTGTGGAGGCGCTGCAGAAACAGAGAAAACTTTGATAAATTCATAAACATCATTCAGACTGGAGTCGTGCTGTTATTCTCGTCTGTACTCTGCACGTTCTCTTATTAGTGAATCTATTGTAATTTATTATGATGTTTTTTAATCAACCTGTGAAGCTGAAGGAACATTTACTTTTATTATAAGACCATGTGGAAATTAGATATGAGCAAATAAATCATATTTGATCACTAAGATTTTCAGTGTGAATGCAGTCTTACATATTCATGTGTAAAAACTTTCATCAGTCTTCGTTCATATTTTCCATTTTATCTCCACTATTGACGCAGTCTACAGCGCCGCAACAAGAGGGCAGTATTATAAAACATGATAATTCTGTTGAAGTGACTGAGGTCCCTGTTTATTCCTGCTTGTTGACCAGTGGTGTTACTCTGTTCTTACTCTTGTACAGAAATGATGATCTTTTCCTTCGTGTATTTATTCTTTATTCTTTTATTCGCCCCACAACAGGGACATTTACAGTGTTACAACTGCAGCAAAGTGGATAGCGGTGAGTAGGAAGTGTTTTATCGCTTGTATTTTTATTTCAGTGTCTGATTACAGACACAGTCATCATGATTGTTACATTCCAAACAATGAGGAAATAAATCACAAACACAAAAGTGAAACACTGAAAGTTAACTGCATTTTTATTTGGAATCAAAGGTGATGTGCTTCATTGGTAGGAAACATATTCATGATAAAATAAACCACTGAAATACTTCAGAGATTTAGTAGAAAAAACTGAACTTGTTCATGTGAACCAAGTCACAGAGTAAAAATATTTCCTCCAGGGCTCCTCAAAGGTTCTTAACTGCTGACAGTCACTGACTGCTGCATTCTTTAGTGAATAATTACTGACAAAAGTGTAGTAAAATCAAAGAACTGCTTCAGGTCACAAACAGCCAGTTTGGGGAGTTTTACATGTTCTCAAGAATATGCAAATATTTCATCTGCGTCTTCCTTCATGTTGTCCGTCCTGTAATATTTAACAATAACTGAAATGAATTTAAAAAAGCATCTTGGACCACAAAGATCCACCTGATGGATTTTTTTTTTTTACATCTCTGCATGACCTTTACGACTCATGTGTTGCATTACTTTTTGCAGGTGTTAATGCAAAATAAACTAATAAACTAATAAAATAATCTCTTGTTTCCTCCTCATGCTGCACAGCTGACTCCTGAGCACCTGCTTTTAAAGTATAGAGCCGACTTCTGTGTTAGTTTTTGACCTAAACTCACCCATGATTAATCAAGGTACTTGGCAAGCATAGTGTATGATATTCACTGGTCTCTCTTGTCCGTCCGAATATTAACAAACTGAATATGAATTTAAAAGCATCTGGACAAAAGATCCACCTGATGGGTTATTTTTTACATCTCTGCATGACTTACGACTCATGTGTTGCATACTTTTGCAGTGTTAATGCAAAAACTAATAACTAAAAAATAAATCTTGTTCCTCCTCATCTGCACAGCTGTCTGAGCATCTTTTTAAAGGGATGAGAGCGACTTTGTTTATTGTATGTTTGACTAACTCACCATGAATTAATAGGTATTGGCACGCTGATAGGTGTATGGATATTTCATCTGCGTCTTCCTTCATGTTGTCCCGTCCTGTAATATTTAACAATAACTGAATATGAATTTAAAAAAGCATCTTGGACCACAAAGATCCACCTGATGGATTTATTTTTTCATTTTGACAATCAGATGCAACATTGCACAACTGAGATTCAGATTTATATCATAAAGGAGCAAAATCCTTAAAAAAAAAAAACAACATGTATGAGGATAATGTAAACAAATCACCCTCACAAAGGGCGGGGCTTAGCAAGGAACAGGACATAATTCATTAACTCTTTGTCCAATCATAAATCTGAAGAATTTTTGTTGCATGCTGTGGTGGCGAGGACCAACAAACATCTGAAGTTCATATTGATTGGTTCAAGTGGGCGTGGCTTATCAAGATGCCTTTGACCAATCCTGTTTTAAACTCAATGGAAACGTCCTGCACTGAGTTTCATTCAACACTGATCAAGACGGATCAAATGGTGGAACTTCATCTCTCAGACTAAGAGACTGACGCATTTATTCTGTTAGTTTATCCTTTTAAAAATAAAATAACACCAAAATGTCAATTTTGAAATATGTATTTATATATTTATCAACATGCAGCATCATGTGTAGTAAACTGTGATGGTTTCATAGATTCACTCAGTATTTTTCTGCAGGATAATAACCATCAGTCATCTGATTCAAACTTTAGATTCATCTAGAATCACTCAGAGTCAGAAACAGTTTCATGTATTTTATAAGATATAAACATGTTATTTAATGTTATAAAGAACAAAGTTCCACCTTGAACCATCACAAAAATAATCTCAGCCTGTGGAAAAGGATGGAAACAAAAATAAAACCACAAAAAGTTTCTGTTTGTATCAGTACAGGTTCTTTGTTTCAACATTTGAGAACTTTAACACAAAACTTCATGAGTATAGGTGCTGAGCAACAACCCTTCACCGTCCCTGGTCTCCCCTACTTTATTCTTAATTGAGTCTCATTAATTATTGTATTTAATGTTGGAAATTTAAATTGAGACCACTTGTGAAGTTTTATTGACAGAGACGATGATAGTTGCTAAGCAACCAAGATGCATCTCCAACTGTGCAGAAATAACAATATAACAGTGACAGTTTCTGTGGGGTCAGTATGACCACCTGTGGCTGAAACAGGTAAAAATTAGCATATTTTCTTTGTTTTTATTTATGTATATAAAAACATCTTTTTAAATAAAAATACAAGACACTTGTTATATAATTTTATATGTATTTTATATATGTATATATTTATATGTATTTTTTAATTCAACAAAGTTATTGAACATGTAAATTTGAAAACAGCCAAAATGAGCTCCTTGGCTGTTCTAGTGTTGAATATAGAAATATTTTATAGTAATTTTAGAAAAATTGAACTTCAAAACATTTTTAAATGTATTTTTCATGACCTCTGAAGGCCCACATGCAGGTCCTTCACGGCCCACCACTGGGCCCCGGCCCACACTTTGGGAACCACTGCTTTATAGTAAGATTATCATCATCATTGCATAATTATTACCAATATTTTGTTAGTGGTTAGGTAGTGTTAGTATTACAATTTATGTCCCTTAGTGTCAGTATTTGAGATTTTGTTCTAAAAGAAGTTCACCATGAAAAAAAACAAACAAAAAAACAATAAAATCCTTCAGAGATTTAGTAGAAAAAACGTAGAACTTCTCATGTGGAGCGAACGAAGAGGAAAAATATTTTCTCCAGGGCTCCTCAAAGGCTTTTAATTACTGACACTCACTTACTGCTGAATTCTTCATCACAGCTGTGCTTCAGGTCACAAACAGCCAGTTTGGGGAGTTTTCTTAAGAAAATGCAAATATTTCATCTGTGTCTTCCTTCATGTTGTCCAGTGCTTTAATATTTGATTTGAATTTTTTTTGTTTGTTTGTTTGTTTTTGACCAAGTTTTTATTGTTTGGTTTTTTGTTTTTTTTTTGTTTGTTTTTCACTTTGGGGGTTACAATTCTCATAAACAAATCATATCTGAATTTTCATTAATTTTGTACATTACTTTCATTCACCCAATGTTGTGAAACAAAATACCAAAAACCAGTAAATAAGTACAAAAACATAGTACATATATTTGTGTGCCCAGGATGTGCATCAATGCACTTAAACAAATCACATATTTAAATTATAGCTGCTGTGCAGCAATGGTCGGGGCCGGGCAATTGTAGGCAAAATTAGGCAATTCTGAGCAACAAGCAGAGTGTAGGAAGATGAAAAAAAGGTGGCATTCTAATGTGCATTTTACATCAGTTGAGGCTTTAACTCACAATTTCTGGCACAAGAGACTCTGCATATTGACTGATAGCTAAGCCAAATAAACAGGGAAAAGAGACAAGGGAATAACAGGGAAACGTGTTGATAAAGAGTATTTGTCTCTTCCCAAAACTCCCTGAATCATAATTATTTTAACCTTAGTAGTCTCTAATCCACATAGCATGATACCTGAACATAAGGCTTTCACATTTCAAAGTCCATCCTGCCTCAGCTGAGGCTCAAACTCACGACTTCTGACACTGAAGTCCGTCTTTTATCTCACTGAGCTAATTGGCAAGTGACAGTTCATGTGTGGCTTCACAAATTGACTAAGCCAAGGATCAGGGTGCCAGGCAGCAGCCATCCATGCCATGGAAAAGCACATTTCAAAGTGAAAGTTCCAAAGCTGTAGCACATATGGTTGATTTGTTGTGAATTTTCAAAGTTTTGAAATTTAGAGGCTTGCTGTAGCGCCACCATCAGGACTATTGTCTTGTGTTTCCAGTTGAGGACATCTGGCATGGGACTGGACCTTTGTGAAAAGTTTGGGTAGATTTCTCATATGGAAATGTTGTACAAGCTGAGGCTTGAACTCACAACCTTCAACACCAAAAACCATCCTCTATCTCACTGAGCTAATTGGCAAATGGAAACACCTCTTGTAGCTTCACAAATTGACTAAGCCAGTCACCTGTGTGCAAGACAGCAGCTGTTAGCATGTAAAGGCAGATTTCAAATGGCTGTCAAAAATTCAGTTATTGAGACAAAAATCCCAAAATACACAAATATCATCTAGACAGCATGGAGATGTTGGTCATTAGTTTTTAACAATGATTTATTGGCTCCAAAAGTGAAAAACTGATGTTTAAAAATGCCATTTTTGCATTGACTCCAATTGTTCGCATGAGAGTGAAATTCAAAATGCTGTAAAAAATTCAGTTTTTGAGATAAAATTCTGATATTTTCCAAACATCATCTACCATGACTCCAAAATTTTGTCATTTTTTTCATGAACATTGAAAATGTTATTTAGCAAGAATTTGCAAGTATATGTTTATAATACCATTTACAGTCAAACATTTTGATGCACTGTAGGCTCAATTTTTGATAAATCAAAAATCTGTGTGGATCGTTTGTGTAGCACAGTCTGAAGATGCTCTGTAGCAAGTTTGGTGCCAATTGAGCAAAAATTGTGGGAGGAGATAGGTTTAATAAGTTTTACAGTTTTGAAAAAAAACAGAGTGAATGGACTTCATAATTTGCAATAGGTTTAAATGTACAAAAGTTTCTTCAGTATTGGGGCTACATTGTGGTGAAAGTTGTAAATCTGTAGCACATATGGTTGATTTATTATGAATTTTCAAAACTTTGAACTTTAGAGGCTTGCTGTAGCGCCACCATCAGGACTATTGGCCTGTTTTTGCAGCTGAGGCAATCTGACATGGGACTGGACCCTTTGTGCAAAGTTTGGTCATTTTTCGTGCATGGGAAGTAGGATTTCCTCGGAAGAAGAAGAAAGAAAGAAAGAAAGAAAGAAAGAAAGAAAGAAAGAAAGAAGAAAGAAAGAAAAGAAGAACATGCAGGATTACAATAGGGTCCTGGCAGCTTAGGCTGCCCAGCCCCTAATAACAAGAGAAGGAAAAAAGGGATAAAATAAAGTATTTAAATAAAATTGTAACCTCCATCTACACTGATCATTCATTTTATTTCACACCCTCTCGTAAGTACACAGATTTTGTTTCATTTATGAAGGAGACTAAACTGTGCTACACTGTAAAAATGAAAAGAAAAATTCTTTGAGAAAATTCAAAATTTCAAGGCAACTTCAACCGATCTTTGAGTTTTGAGCCCAACTCAAACTCTTAAGTTTTATAGTTTTACCAACCAGTAATGTTTTGTTGAGATAATTTATTTTTCTTCTTTAGATAAAGTTGAGTTGAGTTTTAGAAAACTCCCAAAAAATTGAATTTCCATTTAATTTTCAGGCACCAAATAAAAATAAATCAGCTTCACTGAGTCATTTTTGAAATACTTTTTTTGAGTTTCTAAACTTCAAAGATTCAATTTTATCTAAAGAAGAAAAGTAAATTATCTCAACAAGGTCGGCAAAAGTTTGTTTATTTCAAAACTAAAGAGTTTGTGTTTTATTCATAAATCTGTTAAAGTGAGCTCCTCTGAAATTTTGAGTCGTCTCAACTTTTTTAGGTTTTTCTTGATGAGAGGAAATAAAAACACTGAGATACATGAATTTATTTCTAGTTTAACGAGTATATGAACGTTTCAAGATAATAACACGTCTTCACAAGCTTATTGATAAGGACTGTGGTGAACCGGGTCTGTTACTGTAGAACACTGCTGTAGAACACTGCTCAAGAACACTGCTGTAGAACACTGCTCAAGAACACTGCATGTAGAGCACTGCTTTAGAACACTGCTGTAGAACACTACTCTAGAACACTGCTGTAGAACACTGCTCAAGAACACTGCTGTAGAATACTACTCTAGAACACTGCTTTAGAACACTGCTTTAGAACACTGCTGTAGAACACTGCTGTAGAACACTGCTGTAGAGCACTGCTGTAGAATACTACTCTAGAACACTGCTGTAGAACACTGCTGTAGAACACTTCTCTAGAACACTGCTGTAGAGCACTGCTGTAGAAACACTACTGTAGAGCACTGCTTTAGAACACTGCTGTAGAACACTGCTGTAGAATACTACTCTAGAACACTGCTGTAGAACACTGCTGTAGAATACTACTCTAGAACACTGCTGTAGAACACTGCTGTAGAACACTTCTCTAGAACACTGCTGTAGAACCCCCACCAGAACCAAATTCCTCTTTATTTTTAAAGTCTCGGCTAATTGATGCAAATTGGTGTGAAGCTCATATTACATGAGCTGCCTCAAGAGGACACTGTTACCATGGTGATTATTCCTGATTTAAAGGGATAGTTCCCATAATTTGAGTCAGTATATTACCTACAGTCGGTGGCAGTGGACACGCCCCCAGTTTGGAGAAACATGACAGAAGCAGAACAATGAACTCCTGTGAAACAGCAGAACATATTTTTAGACACCAGAAAAATGAGGAATATTTTCTGGAGGGTTTGTCAGAGGCTGTTAACAGCTCACAGTCACTTACTGCTGCATTCTTTAACTGAGAACAATGCAGTTCATCAAAGAACTGCTTCAGGTCACAAACAGCCAGTTTGGGGAGTTTTAGTGTAAAACTTAAATCAGTCTTCAGGGGCGTGAACGAGGAGGAGCAGCATAAAAAGAGACAGGGAGACACAGCAGGGACAAACAGGGACATCTGAGACATCCAGAGAGCTGGAACACTGAACACCACCTGCAGAGCTTCACCTGCCTGCTGCTCCACACAAACTCCTCACGGTAACACGAGCTGCACGCTCCCCCGCACAAACATCAGGCAAGTTTTTTTAACTGAGAAAAGTTGGAGGTTATCAAGCTTTAATACAGTCAGTGTTACATGTCCTCTTTGATTACAGTTTTAATTAAAATATTTGATTAAGACAACGCAAATATTTTCAGAAAATGCAGCTCAGAAATTTAATTCACATTTCAAGGTAACGAACTGCAGTAGCTTCTTGGGTTGAACTCAGTTTTTAAAAAAGTTTTGCCAACTACAGATCTTTTGTTGAGATAATTCTACAAACAAACTAATAAAACACATAATTTGAATGTTTGTGAAGAGTGAAATAATAAACATGTTCCTGTGTGAACCTGTTTCTCTCTCAGGTCTGCCACAGGTTCCTGCCGAGCCTCCGTCATGGTGCAGCCTGCTGCACTGCTCCTCCTGCTGGCAGGTAAACAGGCGCTGAAAAGTTCAGCAATAATTTGAACTACGATGAAAAACGTGAAACAGGCAAACAAAAACAGAAACATGCTGGCTGGAGTGTTGTTTGGTATTTCAGTTTAGCATGTTTCCTTAATCTCTGATGACATATTGGGGTCATTTTATGACTTAGTGCAGTAGATATATGACATATATAATAATATTTATATATATTTCTCCTTTAACATTAGAACAGCCAAGGAGCTCATTTTGACTGTTTTCAAATTTATATGTTCAAGAACTTTGTTCATTTAAAAAAAAAAACACAACGGTGCTGGAACCTGACTTTTCCTAAAAGTGTCTGTATTTTTATTTAAAATGTTTTTTATATAAATTAAACAAAAGACAAAGAAAATATGCTCATTTTTACCTGTTTCAGCCACAGGTGGTCATACTGACCCCACAGAAACTGTCACTGTTATATTGTTACTTTCTGCATAGTTGGAGATGCATCTTGGTTGCTTAGCAACTATCATCGTCTGTCAATAAAACTTCACAAGTGGTCTCAATTAATAAAAATACAAACAATTAATTAATTAGACTCAGTTAAAAATAAATTAGGGGAGACCAGGGACAGTTGTAACACTGAAGTTTTGTGTTAAAGTTCTCAAATGTTGAAACAAAGAACCTGTACTGATTACAAACAGAAACTTTTTGTGGTTTTATTTTTGTTTCCATCCTTTTCCCACAGGCTGAGATTATTTTTGTGATGGTTCAAGGTGGAACTTTGTTCTTTATAACATTAAATAACATGTTTATAATCTTATAAAATACATGAAACTGTTTCTGACTCTGAGTGATTCTAGATGAATCTAAAGTTTGAATCAGATGACTGATGGTTATTATCCTGCAGAAAAATACTGCTATACTATATCTTGTGTTATTTCATTTTTAAGAAGATAAACTATCAGAATAAAAGCATGAATCTCTCAGTCTGTTGTTTATCATGAGAGATTACAGAGTTTGGAGGTCAAAGGTCAAAATGATGCTGATGGACGTTCTGACACCTCCAGTGTAAATTCATGTGTGTGAATTGAGAATAAAAAGAAAGAAAGTGGGTCTTCATAGAATAATGTCTGATGTCTTTTATTGATTTTCCCTGTAAATTCCTGCTGCAGTCGCTGCCAGTCAGGTTGACGTGTCTCTGTCCACTGTTGGTTCTGGAGTGATCGACATCAGCAAGTGTCCCGTCAGCTTTTATGGACGCAAATGTTCCTTCGTGCAGGTGAGTAAAGTTAAACCATGTTTGTCTCTCCTGTAGCTAACAGACTGTTTGACTGCTTGTTTTGTAAGATATCTCATCCAACACTCATCCTGGAGGATTTGGACAAAACTGTACTTTTAGGTTTTTATTTAAAGCTTCAATTTTGCTGTAAAATACATTTTAAAAGATCAAACTCTTGGCTGTTAAAAGCAGCCAACCTCCTGGTGATGACAGTTTTTATAAAATTTTTACAAATATTTTTGTGGCTGAGGACTTGAGTTTTGTCAACTCTTTTGTCTCTTAATTCACGTCTTTCTTGTAGGTTTTGTTTTCATTATTAATTAATCTGTCAGTTTTTTCTTGAGTAATTAATTAATTAGTTGTTTGTGCCATAAAATGGTGAAAGATGTTTTCCAAAGTCCAACATGACGTCCTCAAATGTCTTGTTTTGTCCACAACTCAAAGATATGCTAGTTTAGGAACCACTGCATTAATTGATTTTTTTTAAAACTCAATTTATAAATTGTTATGAATAGTATATCTGTAGTATAACCCCCTCTCCTAAAAAAGATCCTATAGATAAATACAGTAGAGGTATGTGCTTTGTTATATACTGTTATGACACATATATACTGTGACATACTGTAATAGAAAAGAAGTAGAGATATAAAATAAGAGATAAGAAAAATGAGAAAGATGTTTTGATGGGACTGTTGACTTGAACTGTTCGGTCACGTTCGGTGTCCGTCTGGTTTTCTCAGGTGACTTTCGATGGTCTGGCTGCTGAACTGTGTTTCAAAAACAACTCCACCGAAAACCCACGAGACTGTTTTGTGATAGAAGATCTACCTGAAGCAGACAGACTGGATGTGGACACGTCAAATACCACGACGTACATGAATTCTTCTGTCCACAGAGCTCTGACGAACATCAGGTCCACCTCAAACTGCCTGGTTTCTGTGTCAGTTTACAACCAGTCCACAGCCTTTGTGAGTCTTCATCAGTCCCACATTCTTACATCGACAGACTGTCCAGTCTATTCCACAAAACCAGCAAAGTCATTGTGTGGAAACTTTAATATTTTCTGCATCTTGTCTGTTTATGCCGTCAGATGTTTCTGAACTTCTACAACTTTGGCCCACAAACAGCTCTGAAAGTCTGGGGAACTCAAAACTTTACAACCTACGTTACCTCAGCTAATTTTGTAAGTATATCAAAGACTCTGTCCTCCGAGATGAGCCTGAGTCGGTCCACTGTGTCAGATTTAGGAGGATCTAGAATACAACAATAACAAGGCTGTTTTGAAGATTTAAGTAGAATGAATATTTGTGTTAAAATGTAGGGAGTAAAAGTACAGCGGCATTACATCTTTTACATCATTTTCATTTTGTCATGTATTGTTCCATGTTACACTTTTTACATCATTTTTATCTTCTGTAGTTTTCCCTCTTCTCTTTTTATCTGGCTGGACGGGCAGCAGACCCCTCACTTTCTTTTCTAAATGCCTACAGGTGTATTTGTGTCATAGCGATGCGTCTTTCAGCAGTTTGACCAAAAAATAACAGGTTTAAACAAAACTGCAGTGAAGTCTGAAGCTGCTGCATCTGATTTTTGTCTGTTACTTCTCCAGGCTGTGAGTGCAAAGGTTGGTAACACATCTATGGGTTCATGGACGTTTTCCAAGGCTCGAGCACAAAGGTCTGTTTTCATGGACCTGAGCGGATGCAGACTCTCAGGTAGGTGGTTCCCAAAGACGGGACCAGGACTCTTCACGGACCCTCAAAACAAAGTTGTGAGTTTGTACAAGTACGTACTTACCATGTAGAAACATCTTCATGCTGCACATCAGAAAAAACAGAACAAACTTGGTTCAAAGCTCACAAAAGACATTTTTACCTGCAACAAACACAAGTCCAACTCAAAGCAAATAAATGACCACTTATCCAAAACTTTATAGCGCCCCCTATTGGCCACATGTGTATCACTAGTTATCTCAACAACCACAGACTGTAGGTGGATCCTCAGCCTTCCTGAGTCTTACACGGGACTGCACAGACTCTGTTTCATCTAATCGAGGTACCTCACTGATTTCAGTAGAGAACAGCAGCCTGTATTCTCCATTTATCTCTCTGTAAAGGACCTCTTCAATATTCAGCAATAAAACTGATTTATGCTATCTGGTAATAAATAGTGTTTTAGCCAACATGAACATGGATAAAATCTGCCAAGACATGATAATATTTTTAAAAATTGCATCATAAATGTTGTATTTTAACATTTGCAGTCACAGTTAAAGTCATGTAGGCTGTTGGAACTTGGTTTAATGATGATATTGCTTTGAAATTCTGATTTTATACTAAGTAAGAATAAAAATCTTACTCAGTTGAATAGGTTTAAATACAATTCTTACCAATCAAAAGTGAGCAGAAGTAAACATTTATTTTTGGTGTTATTTTTTGGACTACTTATGTAAAGCTTTTTAAACTAATTTCACAAACCTTGTTCACCCTCCAGATGCCCCTTTTGCTTTAAATACAACTTCTGAGGTCTTGAAACCAGAGACGTGCTCCAGAATGATCTGTACTGCCTCTGGAGTCCTCAGTCCTGTCAGCACCTGTGGACCCACAGAGGTTTGCCAGGGCAACAACATGTAAATATGTCTGCTTTATACATGGAATAAAGTTGGATTCAATGATATATAATAATATTATAATAATATTATTAATAATATTTTAAACCAGAGCCACAGAAGACATGATACATATGTTTTATCATATTAATATTCAGTGTAAATGACATCTTCAGATGATAAAACTCTTTCTTTCTTCGTGGTCTCTGGATTTGTGTCTCTCTCCGTCCGTCTCCATCAGTTGCCGTGGACCTCCTCCCGTGTGCACCGTCACCGGCTCCACCGTCATCGATTTCTTCAACAGGAACCTCTCGGTGCCTGATCGCTGTGTGTACCGTCTGATGAAGACTCACGGACGCTCAGGTTTCGACCTGCTGGCGGGTTTCCGGGAGAGACGCCGTCTAGATGTGACGTTCCTGGACCACCTGATCCTGTCGCTGAGCAGGCCAGGTGTGCAGATTAACCTGGAGCAAGGTGGACGAGTCCGGGTGAGTTAGCACAATCAACTTCTGAAAGCAAATAACAGAGTGTTTATGGGTTTGTTACGTTCAATATATTCAGACTTATATATGTTATATATATATGACATATTTAATACTTTACATATATATCTACTGTTTTAATGAATATTACATTTAAAGTTACATTCATTATCATTTGCAATATTACCTTTTACTATTTTAATGTGCAATATTATGTTTAAAATACATTTCGTTCATTATCTGGTGCAATATTACTTTTTATTATTGCACCAGAAAATTATTTTCAATACAATCATTGCTGCCAATATTACTTATAATGTCTTTACCAATACTACTTTTCTGTTTTAGTTTTTTTTTTATTTCCATTTTACTCAAATGATCTTCCTTCTACTGTTGTTCTATTCTGCACTGTTTCTATTCTGCTCCTTATTCACTTTATATTTTGAATCTCCTTTCATATTTAATACTCTATTGTTGTTTTTCTGATGTAATTTTAAAGTTATTCCCTCAGGATCAATAAAATGTTAAAACAACTTAGATCAACTTAGAGAAGAGTGTTGCTGTGAGAAATCCTTAACAAGCACACGTATGTCTGAACGTGTGTGTGTGTTGTGTCTGTCTGTCTGATGTTTCCTTCACTTTGTCTCTCTGCTGTGATTTAGGTTGACGACCGAGTCCTGACGCTCAACTCCACGTCTCAGTTGGTTCACGGCGTCTCGCTGTCCAAGGACCCGACTGGAGTCACTGCAGAGATACGATTCGCCAACGTGACAGTTTTCTTTGACGGCTACACGGCGCACGTGGCAGGTAAACATATGGACAAAAGTATTTGTGCCCGTCCATGGGTTTATCCAACCAACACATAATGTTCTCATGACATTCCAGGAACGTTCCTTCAGGGCTTGGTAACCCTTCTATAACCCTCCTAGAACATTTTAATCAACAAAAGATTTACAAGAGGTTCCAGTAACCACACAGAGAAACATTTTTAGGGTCATTTTTGTAACGTTCCCATAAGGTTCTTTAGGGTAACCCTCCCACAACATTTTAAGGATGTTTCACAAATGTTTTGTTTAAAGAAACATTCACAAAATGTTCTAATAAAAAGTCACATGTTTGCGGGTAACTTTTGTAACGTTCCCATGAGGTTCCCTGTTGGTTTTCTTTAGGTTTAAAGATGTTGCACAAATGTTTTTGATTTAAAGGAAGTTTTAATGAGCACATAAAAAAGATCAAGTGACCCTCCAAGAACGTTCCAGAATCACAACAATAATAATATTAATTTTATGTCAGAAAAACTACATGATGCAGGAACATTCAGGAAACATTCCAGAACCTTCCTCTAACATTGTGGGAGCCAGATTCTGTCAGCTGGGAACCTTCCTCTGAGCTGTTGTTTGAATTAAAGACTGTCAGCTGACAGCTTAAAGTTGATTTTTTTGTCTTTATTGTCTCCTGACGTGGACAGGACATGTTGGAGCTGCAGGTCTGTGCGGCAGCCCCACCAACAGCAGTCAGACCTCCACCCTGAGAGCAGAGAAGTCCTCCAACCACAGCGCCGCCGAGTACGACTCCGTCACACACTGACTCACACGTCCTGTTTGTTAAAGAAGTCTGAGTTTCAAATTTAACGCTCTGCCTGTTTGTCGCCCCCAGCTGTGAGATTCAGCACCAGGACGCCGTGAACAGAACGATCGACTGCAAACGCATGACTCAACAGTAAGAAGTCTGTCTTTCAGTTTGAATATGAGACGAGAGTGTCCACAGTCAGGTCGTCTCTCCTCTGTCTTCCCACCTGACAGAACACTTTTTAATCTACTTTAACTTCCACGTTGAGATGATTTCTGTGATCTAATGAGGTTGTAACCTGAACAGAGACGACTGTATCATGTCAAACTTGTCAAAATTTCATCTGAATATTTGTTGTTTTTGTAATTTTCATTCATGTCATCATGAAATTAAAGGACGTCAATGTCAGAATTTGACTAAATCACCACTGACAGGAACAAGTCATCTTTATCATACGTTCTATGTTGCCATGACAAACACTGATAATTCTGTTGAGAAATCTGCTGATCTTCTCTCCTTCTGCTTGAACAGCTGTAACCTGCTGAGGCAGCCGCCCTTCACTGCCTGTCACAACATCTCTGACCCGGAGCCCTTCATAACCGCCTGCACAGACACCTTGTGCAGGTACCCGGCAGTGGACGGCCTCAAGTGCCAGTTTTTGGAGGCTTACGCCAAATCCTGCAGCCTGAAACGCAACATCACGATGAGCGGCTGGAGGACGAAGGCCGGCTGCTGTAAGAGTCAACTTCTCTGTTTCATACGATGAGACGGGACGAGAACACAGAAGAGATGGTAGAACTCAGGGTTAAATGAACCGAACACAAGCTTTCATTTTAATGCAAAGTCACAGTGCATTTACAGTTTAAGTACAGTAAAATATATATATGATATACTTTTACTAGATGCAGTATACATTTGATTCCACTTTGTCATTTAGGTTAGTTTACATTTTTAAAACTTGACTTTCAAAATTTGAGTTTTGTTTCATTCAATGTACAGTTTACTGTGATTGTAATGGAATTCTGACCCTTTACTTAAAAACATGCATTATATGCATTATATGCATTATATAATTTTGATTGATCATCTGTAACCGGAGCTTCTGCAGATTTATTCCATACTTGATATGTTACAATCCTCTATAGTTTGACACCAAACCAGAATAAAAAATCTTCACCTGATGCACGTTTGCACGGTCGCCATGTTGAAGCGTTCAAGGTCTGTTAGAGAACAAACGAGAGCTGAGACGTCAAACTACACAACGTCAACTTAATTCTGAACCGATTTTCATGAAATTTGGTTTGTTATAAACGTGAGAAGTTTAATATGATTGTGGTTAGAAAATGTTCTAAATTAACAACAAAATGTTCTGAAGAAAGAACAAAATGTTCTAAATAATTTGCAAAATTTTCCAAATTAATAACAAAATGCTCCAAATAAAAACAAAATGTGACTGAGTGACCGCTAAAGTGTTAAAGGACCAGTGCAGTGTTTTTGGACTTTCTTCTGTTCAGTAAAAATAAAAATCAGAAACTTGTTTACAGAACAACAAACAAATGTTATGTTGATGGTATCTGTGTGTGCGTGTGTGTGTGTGTGTGTGTGTGTGTGTGTGTGTGTGTAGCTGCTGCCCCTCAGGCCTTCTGTCAGGACCGGTTCTGCAGTGCTCACGAGTTCTGCGGTGACAAGCTACACGATGGAACCCGCTGCTTCTGTCGGGCCATTTTTGCCTCCAAATACAAACCAAACAACACTTTAGGTAACGAGTGTGACACGAGAACACGAGCTGAGTCTCACAGCCTTTTAGACGCATGAGTGGGTCAAAACGTTTGACTTGGTTGTCCTGTGTGTGTGTGTGTGTGTGTGTGTGTTCAGGCGAGCCAACTGTCTGCACGCAGAACTCTGCCTCTCTGACTCTGGCCGGGTGTCTCCTGGAGGACAGAGACATCGACTACTCTGTCTTACACCTGAAGGACCAGAACTGCACAGGTCTCATGGACAGCAGGACGCACATGGTGACGTTCAGCTTCGACGTCAGCAACACCTGCGGGGCCGAGGTCACGGTGGGTCGACACGCACGGAAACACAAAGACACAAAGACACAAAGACAACATGCTGACTGATCGATCAGTTGTTGGTGAAAAATATCAATCTGGCAATAATCAATCAGTTGTTTGATCCAAAAAATGTCAGAAAATAACAAAAATTGATTAAAGTGATCCTGTCACAATCTTATCAATTGAAAAATAGGTCCAAACATGTGAAAACAGGTGGAGCACACGGACGTAGGACCAACTTTATAATCAATTTTAAAATCATATTTAAGAGATTTTAACTGAGACTAGATTAGATCTCACTTGTATCTGACTGTTTTCTCTGTGAGGAAAGTTGTCACAGGTGAATGTGAACTGGACTCATGAGTTTTTCTGATTTCCTGTCACATTCTAGATGAACAACAGTCAGGTGATCTACAAGAACACCGTCATGACGAGGAACAGCTCGCTGTACAGCATCATCACCCGCCACGACCAAGTAGAGATCGACTTCTCCTGCCTCTACGCCAAACCAGAGGTCAAGACTTTGGCCTTCCTGATCAAAGACGGGTGGGTGGAGCCTCAGCTGCTGTCACTGCGTCACATGTTAAAGTATCAGACAGCTGATCTGTGTGTGTGTGTGTTTGTCCTGCAGCTCTGTGGTGAAGCAGATCATCTCTGGTGTTTGGAACTACACCCTGATGATGAATGCCTACTCCGACCCCGGCCGCACGCAGCTCATCGGGCAGAACACCGAGGTCCGGCTCAACCAGAAGGTCTGGCTGGAGCTGAAGACGAAGGGGCTGGATGGCACAAAGGTTGCCATAGTGACCGACTCCTGCTGGGCAACCAACCTGCCGTCACCTGCTGGAAGCCTGCGATACGACCTCATCAGGAACAAGTGAGAGAAAAATACGTCTGGGCCGAGTACCTGCCAGATACAATATATCACAATATAGTAGTACAGTGATACTGTAAGATAATATATTTTTATTTTTGAAATCTAATTTTAGGAGAACTGTCATTATATAAAGAACAAAGCATCACGAGCGTTTCCGTTTGCGTGCAGGTGTCCGAACCCCGCTGACCAGACGGTGGAGGTGGTGGGAAACGGACTGGGAACGTCCAACCACTTCTCCTTCAACATGTTCGAGTTCTCGGGGAAAAAACAGTCAAGTTTACCTGCACTGCAAACTGGAGCTGTGCATCAAACAGGGAAACATCTGCGCTCCGGTGAGCAAATACTGCAGGAAAAGTACTCAAACAACTACCTACTAATACTCCATTACAAGTAAAAGTCCCGCATAAGAACAGAAGTTATTTCAGCAAATTGTACTGATGAGTCTTTGTGTTGTGTTTGTTGAGTGTTTTATTAAAGAGGAGTCATAATAGTGTCATAAAAATAAATCTGTGAAGGAAACATAACAGACAGAAACAAGTGTGGAAACTTAAAAGGAATGACGAAAATAAAAAATGTTAAAATATAAAGAGAAATAAATAAAATAATAAATAAATGTTTAATCATAAAAACAAACAACAAAAAATAATCACTTTCATTTAGTTTCACATTTATTTGTTCATGTTCTTTTTTTTAATTATCTTTAATTTATTTATTTTTTATTTTTTTATTTTTTTATAATTTATTTATTTTTTGCTCTTTATGTTTCCTTGTTTTTCGTTGTGGCTTTGGGCGGATCTTCCTGCCCACACCGAGGAATCTATTCTGCAGGATTCTTATTAAATGAAGCAATTTCTACACTAAACATTATATATTTTTTAAATATATCTTTAAGTATAATAACAATTATACAGCAATAAATGAACAACTACTGATGAAAATTTAGAAAAAATGAATCATTAGAATGATTCTTTCATATTATCCACATCTTTTTATTTACTCATTTATTATTTTTCTGACCTTCTTGAAACCTGAAATCAAATCATCGTCTCCGTCTTACAGAACTGCAGCAGAGCTCGGAGGCGAAGATCCTCCAGGTCTAAACATGCAGATGAAGACTCCGCCCTCATCACCATGGTCTGGAGTAACTAGGTAAGAAATGTACATGAAGGTGACATTTTGATCCATTAAAGTTCACCTCCAGTCATGTTTGAAACTATATAAGATGTTCAAATACCTTGTTAAAATATCTCACATGAAGCTCTACACCTCGCCTATATTTAGATTTCAAGGATTCATGGATATACAAATAGTCCCCGCCCTCTAAACACCTCTATTGGTTCCTTGGATTTATGACATCATAAACGCAGCCTGACTGAATCTGTTTGTTGAGGCTGCAGTTTCACAGGCAGAAACACTCAGACGTGGTGTTTACTGCTGATTTCTCTCCTGATGTGTCTCATAACGCCTGAAAAACACCACATGGACGTGTTGACGAGGTTAAAGCGATATTCCATGAATAATAATCCACTCAGTCTGTCCTCACCTCTATGCTGATGTGATGATGGTGAAGATCTTCAGTTCACTAAACAATCCTGGAGTTTCAGCAGAAAACAGGGTTGCAGCCAAATCCAGTACAATGGCAGTGAATGGAGACCACAGATAAAATGTTAAAAAAAGAACACAAAACAAACACAAAATGTCTCCATCCTGCTCGTGTGGTGTAATCCAAGTGTCTGCGAGCCGCGACATTAAAATTTAACCACAAAAGACGCCATTTACACCATGTTTTTAGCTGAAATGTCAACTGTAGCCTCTCAGACTCGAGCCAGATGCACAAGAGATCTTGTGATATTTTCACACGTGCGTCCATTAAGAGATATACGAAGTCTCGTGATACATCAACGCCATGTTTACATCCTACCTGCTACATGCTACAGTTGACATTTCAGCTAAAAACATGGTGTAAATTGAAAATATTTAAATATTAACCATTATATACTTACATTTATAAGTTTATCTAAAGAAGAAAATCTAACTGTCTCGACAAAACATCATTAGCAGGTAAAACTTTTTTTAAAACTAAAAACTTTGAGTCAACTTTTTCATTTTAACAGTTTAGGACATTTTGTCCTTCATAAATGAGACAGAATCACTTTGGCAGAATTAAGAGGCTCCTGTTTTTTCCTCTGATCAGTAAAACAATACACACATTTTAAATGATTTATAAAAGCTGTACTGCAGTTATGAATCTTAAATTTTGCAGAATTTCTTCTATGGACTTTTATTTATTTGGTGACCCAAATAAAATCTTGTGTGACCCACCTGAGGGTCACGACCCAGTGTTTGGGAATCAGTGTATTAGAGGGTTCCAGAAGTCATTGACCTTTAGTTTCTAATTAATGGATTTCTGTTTGTATGAAAAGTGCTCTAAATTAAGTCTGATTAATTGACTGATTGATAAATTGGATTTCTGATTTTTGTCCATGAGGAAAATAAAGTATAAATCCTGACTGATGATGTTTTTATCTTCTCAGGTGATTCCTGTCTGAAGTTCGGTTCCAGTACGGATCCTGGAGTCTGACCGGTTTTTGCTGCTGTGACACAATAATTCAATCTAATGATTCGTACAAATTATTAATAAGATATTAAAATGGAAGATAATCTTTGGTGAGGTGATCGATGAAGGAAATCAATAAAAGAAAAGTTCAGAGGGTTTGATTTGATGTTTGCATTCCTGCCTGGTTCTGTGGGTTCTGTTTAAAACTTGGTTCTTGTTCCTCGTATAAACACTGAGCTGTGACTGCGCTCTGAACACCTGAAGGCTGCCTCAGGAGGAACAAACAGGTGTGACATGAAGTGAAAATAAGTTTGTCAAGCTCTGCTGAAAGAAACTGTAGAGATCCAGTGTTATAAACCAGTGGTTCTCAAACTGGGGGGGTCAATGAGGGTGGTGGGCGTGGACGTGAAATTTATGACGGTAAAATAAATAATCAAGAGTTTGCTGATGTCATCATGCTGACTGTTAATCCAATAAAATTCAAGTTGGATCTTATTTTATTCATCTTCCTCTGTCATTGATAAAAAACTGTGAGGTGGGGGTGTGAACTTTTTCAGCTTCTGAAGATCGTCAGTTAAAACTGTGACTGTAATTTTAATAACCTCAAAAAATATAATAAAGTCTGTGAAACAAACACGAGTTTCACTGTGTGTGTGTGTAGGTGTGTGTGTGTGTGTAGGTGTGTGTGTGTAAGTGTGTGTGTGTGCGTGTGTGTGTGTTTGTGTGTGTGTGTGTGTGTGTGTGTCTTTATTTTATGGCAAAAAAAAGTTAAAAATGACACACGTCTTCATCACACCTTTACTTTAATATCTGTCATTCCATCTAAACAGGTTAGATTATACCCACAAAAGAAGCCCTGGGTGACAAAAGACCTGAAAATGTGCCTGAACAAAAAGAAGCTGGTATTTCTGAGAAGAGACAGACAGAGGACAAATGAGCTGGAAAAAGAATTCAGACAAAAATCTGGGCAGGCCAGAATCCAATACAAGAACAAAGTGGAACAACACTTTACAACAGGGAATGCAAGGGAGGCTCAGCAAGGGCTCAACACCATGATGGGCAAAAAGCAGAAGCCAGCCCAAATCAACTGTCCTGACCCCACCTCATTTGCAGAGCAGCTAAACACCTTTTACAGCAGATTTGATAACCCACAACAACCACTGAGAGACTGGAATTCCAGCAGTCCCAGCCCCCCACACAGTCCAGTCAACATAGAGGAGAGTGAGGTGGTCAATGTCCTGTCCTGAGTAAACCCCGGAAATCACCCGGCCCAGACAAGTTAAAAGACAAAGTGTTAAGGGAATGTGCCACTCAACTGGGGGGTATCATGACCCCACTCTTTCAACTGCTCCTGCACTCAGGTTTTGTTCCTCATTCATGGAAAGAATCCACCATCATACCCACACCAATGTGTAAATGCATAGAGCGGGTGGTGTGCAGCCTGCTAAGCTCTTCAGTCGCTGACAAACTGGACCCGTTCCAGTTCGCCTATAAGGCACGACGAGGGGTGGAAGATGCCTGCCTGACACTTCTGGATACCGTCACTAAAAACATGGACCACCCTCACTCATGCTCCAGGATTTTATTTATGGGCTTTTCCTCGGCCTTCAACACAGTCAAGATAAGCACGTTGCTCAACCGCCTCACTGAACTACAGGTCAATCCGATACTGGTAAACTGGATCAAAGACTTCCTACGAGACAGACCTCATCATGTAACAGTAAACGGCAAAACATCACATAACACTGTGTTAAACACAGGGGTCCCTCAGGGATGTGTTTTATCTCCCATCCTGTTCTCCATCTACACAAACAACATCATCTGCAGCACGAACAATATGACACTCCTCAAATACGCAGACGACGTAGCCTTGGTGGCTCACCTGACTGACTCCATCAGCATATCACCAGCAGGTGGACTCACTGACCACCCTCATCCAGGAGAGTTCACTGGAACTGAACATCTCCAAAACTAAGGAGCTGAGCTGCAGCAGGAGAACATCTGGAGATGCTGCCCACACACTGCTCCAACCACTGGAGATTAATGTGCAGGTAGTGGAGCAGGTGGATCATTTTAAATACCTGGGCAGGTCGACGGAGCACTGTCCTTTTCTGACCACAGCAGCAACATCTCTCCCTGCTAAGAAAGCTGAGGACTTCTAATGTGAGCAAAAATGTTTTAACAGTTGTTTACAAATGGCTCATTGAGTCAATCCTGATCTACAACATCTCATCCTGGTTCACCTTTCTCTCTGTTAACGATAAATCAAAACTGTGTAAAGTCATCAAACACACTGTCAGATCTCCACACGCAGGCAGTCAAACGGAAAGCCAACACCATCATACACGAGCCCTCACACCCACTCCACAGTTCATTTCAGAACAAGGTACAAGGTACCAAAGAAATCATTCATTCCAACCGCAATCAAATCCTTAGCTTTATGTGTGTTGCTCTGTACTGTATTGTTATGTCTCTTATGTCTTTTTACGTCTTTTATGGATCTTTTAACATGTTTTTTATTCTGTGAGTCACATCCACAATTTCCACTGCTCTGCAATGGACAATAAAGTTCTTTCTGATTCTGATTCTGATGAAAAAGCTGGTTTGAATGTTGGACTCTGTGTGAGGAGCAGCGGCCATCTTTTCTTACATGTCTCTCTCTCTCTCTCTCTCTCTCTCTCGTCTCTCTCTCTCTCTCTCTCTCTCTCTCTCTCTCTCTCTCTTCTCTCTCTCTCTCTCTCTCTCTCTCTCTCTCTCTCTCTCTCTCTCTCTCTCTCTCTCTCTCTCTCTCTCTCTCTCTCTCTCTCTCTCTCTCTCTCTCTCTCTCTCTCTCTCTCTCTCTCTCTCTCTGTCTCTCTCTCTCTGTCAGTGTTAATCTGTGAGGAAGAGGAGGAGGAGGAGGTGACCCAGTGACCACAAGCCTGTGATCACCCCCAGCACACACACACACACACACACACACACACACACACACACACACACACACACACACACACACACACAACACACAGCTGATAACGGCTGGCCTCCCAGATGTTGCAGCAGGATTTAATGCATCACAGATACTGTTATTGAGTGTTTGTGTGTTAACACTGTGTCACCTGCTGCTGCTGAGCGTGTGTGTGTGCACGTGTGTTTGCGTGTGTGTGTGTGTGTGCATGCGTGTGTGTTTGTGGGTGGGTGTGTGTGTGTGTGTGTGTCTAAAAGCAGCAAAGAGTTAAGAAGCTTTGTGATCTGTTGAGGTACTTAAAGAGAGTGAGAGCGCGAGAACATGACAGAGTGACAGGGTGAAGACACACGCAGAGGTAGAACGTGCAGAGAACATGTAGAGAACGTGCAGAGGAACAGATGGAGCGAGGGAAGAGAAGGACAGACAGAGATTTTAAAGATCCCAGAAGAGGAAGAGAAGAAAGAAACAGAGGACAGACAGAGGAGGTGGATGGAGGCTGTCGGTCGGTTGGTTGGTTGGTGGATTAAGTCGGGTTACAGAGGATTAGTGTCTGTTGTGTTTGGTAGTAAAGTCACATCCATGTCAGTCACCACTGGCTGCTGCTGCTGTTCACACACTCACACACCACCACCACCCTGAGGAGGAGGAGGAGGACGAAGAGCTGGTGAGTTGGTCTCATTTGACAGAGTTTGACTGCAGGTGTGTGTGTGTGTGTGTGTGTGTGTGTGTTTCTGTGTGTGACAGTTCTACTGCAGTGATGCTAACGGCTCTGTGATGCTACATGCTAACATGCTCATGTTCAGTATGATAGCATGCTAACATTTGCAGAGATTTGTTTTAAATTTAAAAAGTTTGTGCCCTAAATTCTTAAGTTGACTGAATTTGAAAAGACAAGTTGAAGACATTTTGTAAAGATTCAAGACAAATAAAAGCTTAATAAACTAGACATTAATTCAGTTGTACTTGAGAAAACATGTTCAATAAACCTCAGATATTAAGTTAAACCAACAAGTCTGAACATCACAAATACAGTTCATCAGTTTGAAGAGTCAGTTCTTCATTTTACACATAAAAGCCGACAGCTGCTCCTGTTGAAGACTCATGTTTAATATGTGAATCTGCTCCTGCTGAATTTATTGAATTTGAATTTATTTTGCTTCTCCTCTGTCCTGATGTTTTAGGCGTTACAGGGACGATCCTGCGACTAATTTCCCTCGTGATTAAACACATTTAGGTCAGACTCGTCGACTCGTCTAACAGTAAGAAAAATCTCAGAAAGCCGTTAAAATTGAACTTATTAACTGAAGACGTTAAACACTGTCTGTGTGTATGGGGAGCCATTTGAAGCCGTTAATCACCGTCTACAATCATCAAATCATATTTAAAATGCAGCTGAAATGTGTGTAACTTTGCACTGTGCAACACAAACATGACACATTAACCTACAAAACATGACAACAACACTAAAAGCTTCAGGGTCACAGAATGTGGAGCTAAACAACATTGTTTACCAGGAGCTGACGTGAGCTGCTACACAGTGATGCTAATGTTAGCAGTGCTAAGTTTATTCTGTCACAGTCTACATTGAGCCTTATTAAAGGATAAGTTCGGTTTTTTGACACCTGGACCTTATTGTTAGGATTAAATACGCTCGTAGACTCACCAGACAATTTTGGTGGAGCTCGGAGCCGTTTTCGAGCAATTTAGATCCAGCCGACGGCGTTTTTTCTCATGCCATAGTAGCGGACGGGGCCAGAAATCGAAAGCCCCTAAATTAGACATTATCTGCTGCGAAACTCATGCAATGTCCACAACAACACCACCAGTTAGCCCCCATTCGTGGACGTGCAGTGGTTGCTCGTTCTCTGGCCAGCTGTTCGGCTCTTTCCCTCTGCATTAGGGTGACCAGATGTCCCGCTTTGCGCGTGATTTCACGCATTTTCTGTCTCTTTTCACGCATCACGCAAATTGAGACCATGTCCCGCACAACATCCCCTCAGGCCCCAGCAATGAGAAGCCGGTGATGTTACTGCACTCTGGGCTGTTTGTTGTTGTCATAGTAGCACCGCACGTACGGCGCTTAGGCCCGCCCCTAATTTTCTCCGCGCTACCAACAGCTGAGGTGACAGCTAGTGAATGACACTCGCATCGCGCGTTCTTCTTTGGAAATGGAGGAGGGGGAGACGCCAAACAAGAAGAGACGATGCAGCTACAGGCGGTGTCCCACTTTGTCCCTCACAAACATACCCCTTGTCCCTCTTTTGGTTTATTGGGACCTGGTCACCCTACTCTGCATCCTCCTTTCAAATAGCTCCTCGTCGGTGTATTCTGGCTCAAAACGATACGGGCATCCATTATACTCAAAGTCGTCGTCAGACACTTCTACATCGGATAAATATTCCGCCATGCTGCACAGAAATAGCCGTGTAGCCGTGTAGCCTAGCAACAACAGCGTCTCTTCTCAGCTGCGCTCCTGCGGCGCACGTCTATGTCACCAAAAGTTACCCATCCTTGTAAAGCCCCGGATGACCATAACAATGAAGTTGAGCTGACATGGTGATAACACTGACCATTCATTTATAACATGTAGGTGAAATGAGCGAGTTTCGCAGCAGATAATGTCTAATTTAGGGGCTTCGATTTCTGGCCCCGTCCGCTACTATGGCATGAGAAAAAAACGCCGTCGGCTGGATCTAAATTGCTCGAAAACGGCTCCGAGCTCCACCAAAATTGTCTGGGTGAGTCTACGAGCGTATTTAATCCCAACAATAAGGTCCAGGTGTCAAAAAACCGAACTTATCCTTTAACATTTTCTATATTAAAACACTGACAAACTGCGCTGGTTTGACGAGCTGTCATCCGTCCAACTTTGCTGATAAAACGGGGCATCACGGCGTACGGACGAGAGGGCGACAGGAGCTGCTGTCTGACGGCGCCGCAGCCCCGACTAGTGGTGGGAGGCTGCATAACACTTTAGAGGCAACAGTTAACTGGCATTATACATGAATAAAATATTGATAAATAGTTTAACTGACTGGTATTTGTGGTGCCAACTAGCGAGGGTGGCGGCATTTAATCATATAGTCAACCAATTGTGCGCATCACAGCTGTAACATTAATAATATTATAAGTTATTTAACCTGATCTCTCACAGGGACTGCAAATATTTTATGAGTTCACACCCTGATGTCGCTCAGGGAAACTGTTTCATTGTACTTCTCTCCTGCGTTCGTTTGGTGTGTCAGTCCTTACCTGGTGAATTACTTCACATATAAATCTTTCATAAGCTTTTAGTATAATTTCTGAGCTCATGGAGCAGCCAGCTATTAGGTTTTTAGACAGGTTGCATTTACAAACGCCTTGAACACCCTATTTGCAGTCCTTGCTTATTCTCGCAGAGCCCAACTTAAAAAAAACCCTCAGGTCAGAGGTCGCGCGTCTCTTTGCTTCCCTTTCAGGTCTGTCTTATATACTTGGAGGCTCTGTGCCTCACCCGGTTCTTAACCTTGGCTCTCATGCAGCTTACTCACATGCACAAGTTCCTTTTTGTCTCTTAATCAGTCTGCAGATAGCTTCAAGGTTATTTTTGGAGAAATTTAAACATTACTTAAATCGCTGAGGACTCAGTGAACTGCACATCTATCAGATTAGTGAGACAAAGATCTCATCCCGTCCTGCTGCAGTGAGTCGACGTCTGGTTTGTCCAAACTTTTTTTGTGACACCAAAAATTCAATCGAGACTAAATTTGATATTAATCTTCATCATGTTCACAGAGTTTCATTAATGTGTAAACAAGCAGACATGACTGATCTTAAAGTGTTTTAAAGACAGATTTCATCATATATGTTTTCTTCAAACTCTGAAAAAAACAAGTTTTAACTCTCACACAATGCATGCTGGGAAGTCTGCTGATATACTGATCATGTTTTTTTAGAAACCTAATTTAATGAGTTGACAGTTGGCCTACATTCATTCAACTTATCATTTCAAGTTAGAAGACTTCAAGTTAGAAAAACTCATGTTTATGAGTTCTGAACTGATTTAAAAGCACATAGAATGATAATAAAACTTGTATATTTATATTATATGAATGAGAAAAGATTATTTGATTCCACTAAATTCTTGTATGAATTTTCACAGTCAACTACTTGTGGCGTGTTTATGAAATCAATTTAATTATATATGTATATTTTTTACAATTTGGGGCTATTTTTGCCTTTATATTATCCAAGCCTTGATATTTTCTTAAATACAAAATTCTAAAATTCAAGGCTTTAAGTTTATCTAAAGAAGAAAAATTAATTCTCTCTCTCTCTCTCTCTCGCTCTTTCTCTCTCTCTCTCCTCTCTCTCTCTCTGTGTGTGCGTGTGTGTGTGTGTGTGTGTGTGAGACAGCAGCTCTGTGAGGCTGCGTGTTGAGCTCAGTTGACATTTGATGACTTTCACTTCTTTTAATGGAAGCTGTGAGTGGAAACGGAAGCTGAGCCAAGATTAGAAGCTAAAGAGGAGATGTAAGCACAAATTAGCCCACATTATCTCACACACACACACACACCTGCTGCTGTGACCGGAAGAACAGAAATAAACACAAAACATTCACTCCTCTGTGCTTTGTTGGCTCTGGAGGAAGAATTCACAGCTTCACCTTCAGTAAAAGTGGTGATACCACAGAGTAAAAATACTCTGTTACATGTTAAAATGTGACGTGTAAGAGATAAAGCACAGTGAGCAGGTCGGTACTGTGAAATAAATCCTGACAGGATGATGCAGAACCCCGACATGAACCAGAGGAGTCCTACATCATCCTGTTGGTCACGTTTTCAGTTTCAGTTTTTGTGCGTCTGAACCTTCTACACACACTGACAGTTTATTAACATTTATTTTCAGTTTTTTCTTCTTATTGTCTGGACGCTCACCATGAGACACACTATGGAGGAGGGTGAGAAACACACACACACACATACACACACATACATATATAAAACCCTCCATGACCTTGTCTGCCTTCATTCATTGTTTATCTTCTTACTTTTATTAAGTCTCCACCCTGAGCTGGAGTCTAAATCCAGACCTGAGCTTAATTTGAGTTTAATTTGATGTAAAAACCTAATTCAGATGGTATTAGTGTCTGTCAGCAGGGTCAGGGCTCCTCTGTGATGTTAATCCTGTCTGACCCAAACATGTCTGCCTGCTGCTCAGCCTCAAACATCTGCTGTCATAAGACACGCTGATAGAATAATATTTAGTCTCCTGCATGCTGGAGTCTGTAAGGAGCCTTCAGTGCCTTTATCATATTTAATCTGCAGAATTTATAAAAACATTTGTCTGAATAAAATCACACTTTGAAATTACTTAAAGTAAAAGTCCTGCATTCAAAACCTTACTGAACTAGAGGTATGGAGATATGAGAGGTAAAAGTACTCACTGTGCAGTAAAATGTTCCCTGTCAGCATTTTAAAAAAAATAATACTCCTGCATTTTACTGCTGTATGTTTAAGGCTGAGCTCACTTTAAAAAGAGTTGTGACTAAAAAGTACCATATTTCCCTTTGAAATGTAGCGCAGTAAAAGTTTTATCTGTTAATTAATTAATTTATTTATGCCAGAATGAGCTAAAAGGAAAGTTTTCATCCCTCCAACTTAAAAATTGAGAATTAATAAACAAGTTATAACAACAATTCTTAAAGGTGTGTGTGTGTGTGTGTGTGTGTGTGTGTGTGTGTGTGGTGTGTGTGTGTGTGTGTGTGTGTGTGTGTGCGTGTGTGTGTGTGCAGGTGTCAGTGCAGTGCTGTCCAGTGTGGTGGAGGACGTCGGTCAGGCCGTCCACAGAAACATTAATGGAGCTCAGCTGCTGCATGAACTGCTGAGTGCACCATGGCTGCACGCTCTGCTCAAGGTACAACACAACACACACACACACACACACACACACACACCACACACACACACACACATGCACGCACACACATGCACACACACACACAACATTTATTTATTTTATTATTTGATTTTATGCTTTAGATGTTTTTTGTGTTGTTGCTTTTTTCTTGTCTAAATTACTCAACTATGGTGTTATTTGTTTATTATTATTGGTCTTTCATTTGTTGTTTTTGTTGTTTTTATCTTTGTTGAAAGTTAGGGTGGGATGGGGAGACGAGTCAGGGGTCATCAAGGACATGACTGAACGTATTGTCTCTTTTTGGGGGAGCAGTGTCACTGTGTTTCCCAGTATTACCAAAAAACTAATAACAAGATTATTTTTTTAAAAATTACACACTAAAAGTTCCACTTTTTATCTGTTAGTTCAGGTCCATCCAGTATCAGTAAAGGTCACATGCACCATGAAAATCTTAAACAATGATGTCATTTCCTGTTTTTTCTCCAGATTTATGAGTGCCTGCTGCAGTTCCAGAGGTTGACACCGAGCCCCATCCTGCCTTATGCCTCTGGACTCTCACATGAGGTCACACACACACACACACACACACACACACACACACACACACACACACACACACACACAACGTTGTGTTTCCATCACTTCTGGGGACATTACATTAACTTAAATTCATTTCCTGGAGACTTATCCTGACCCTACCCATCACAAGTCCCTGCCTAAACCTAACCCTAACCCTGACCTTATCCTAAACCTAACCTTACCCTAACCCTGACTCAAGTCTTCACCCTAAAATTTAATGATTTACCTCATGGGGACTTGCAATTTGTCCCCATAAAGTAGGCGAGACTCCACAATGTGAGTGTGTAAACAGATTTGTGTCCCACACACAATAAGTAATACACGTCCACACACACACACACACACACACACACACCCCCACACACACACAGAGCTATACTAAGTAAGGTTAGCAGACATGTTAATGTATCTTGTGCACATTTGGATTAACAAGTTCATTGGTTCATGCCAGATAAAGTTCATTTCTCCTAATCTGTTTGAAAGCTTTACATCACTGCCCACAGTTTAATTTGTCCCAATTCACAGAGAAATGTTTTCTACTAACAATGAAAAAGTACAGTGAGTTCTGATGTTCACATGTTGGTATGAGGAAACGGGATGTGAAGTCAGAGAACATCAGTCCTGAACTGGACTCCTGGGTCTCACCTGCAGCTCACCTGTCTGTGTGTATTGATACAGCATCCATCCTCTATAACGTATTCTTTATTCATCATCATTATTATTCATCATCTTTCACTGATTTTGCTGTCCTCCACCAGGATCAAGCTTATCTGTGTCCCTGCAGTCATTTTCAGGAAGAGTATTAGCATCTGTACTCCTGTCTAACTATGTCTGTCTGTCTGTCCATCAGATCATGTCTCGAACTCTATACAGAAGCGTCCCGTCCGTCTCCTGCACTGACGCTCGAGAACTCTACCAGCCTCCTCAGTGTCACCTCACATCCGGTTCTGAAAACTCACTGAAGAGCTCTTACAATCACTCGTATTTATGATCCTGTTATAACACCTGTACCCTACCTGTCTCTCTGTCACTCTACCTGTCTCTCTGTCTCTCCTGCCCTGTCCTCTCTGTCACTCTACCTGTCACTCTACCTGTCCTCTCTGTCACTCTACCTGTCCTCTCTGTCACTCTACCTGTCCTCTCTGTCCACTCTACCTGTCACTCTACCTGTCCTCTCTGTCACTCTACCTGTCTCTCTGCCTGTCCTCTCTGTCACTCTACCTGTCCTCTCTGTCACTCTGCTTGTCCCCTCTGTCACTCTACCTGTCCTATCTGTCACTCTACCTGTCCTCTCTATCACGCTACCTGTCCTCTTGTCACTCTGCCTGTCCTATCTGTCACTCTACCTGTCCTATCTGTCACTCTACCTGTCCTCTCTGTCACTCTACCTGTCCTATCTGTCACTACTGTCCTCTCTGTCACGCTACCTGTCTCTCTGTCACTCTACCTGTCCTCTCTCTGTCACTCTACCTGTCCTCTCTGTCACTCTACCTGTCTCTCTGTCACTCTACCTGTCCTATCTGTCACTCTACCTGTCCTTCTCTGTCACTCTACCTGTCCTCTCGTCACTCTACCTGTCCTCTCTAGTCACTCTACCTGTCCTCTCTAGTCACTCTACCTGTCCTATCTGTCACTCTACCTGTCCTTTTCTGTCACTCTACCTGTCCTCTCTGTCACTCTACCTGCCCTCTCTGTCACTCTACCTGTCCTTCTGTCACTCTACCTGTCCTCTCTGTCACTCTACCTGTCCTCTCTGTCACTCTACCTGTCCTATCTGTCACTCTACCTGTCCTCTCTATCACTCTACCTGTCCTCTCTGTCACTCTACCTGTCCTCTCTATCACTCTACCTGTCCTCTCTGTCACTCTACCTGTCCTCTCTGTCACTCTGCTTGTCTCTCTGTCACTCTGCCTGTCTCTCTCAGGCCCTCCTATCATCCCATGACAGCGTAGCTCAGGTGGACTATGGACCTGTCTTACCCCCTTTGCCTGATGAGATGCCTGAGGATGAGGAGGCCATGAGGATCGTCTGTCTGGTGAAGAACAATCAGCCGCTGGTGAGACAATCAGATCACATTTTTAACCTACATTTTACATTTAGTTTTATAAAAAGATCTGCCTGTAAAACACAGTGATTATAATATCTTGTCACTCTACCTGTGTAAAAACCAAAGGTAAAAAACATCACACACCCGTATTATTGTTTTTTTTTTTTTTGTTTGTTTTTTTTTTTTTGGTATAGATTTTACAAAAATATAGAAATTATTGAGCTTTGGAGGTAACTTTGGACAGAGCAACTCAAGCTGTTTCCCCCCATCTCTGCTGCTAAGCTAAGCTAACCAGCTGCTGCCTGTAGCTTCACATTATTATACAGACATGAGAGCAGTATCAATCATCTCATTTAAGTCTCAGCAGGTAAGTTAGTAACTACACCTGTAGTTACACCTCAGTGTACTGTGACCTGTGTAATCCTTACAAAATGTGATCAATTAGAAGGATTTAAACGATATCTAGAGACAAGGTTGAACAAGTGATTGCATCGACCAGATTATGACGGTTTTAGTCTTCAGTCATTGCAGTAATTTGGTGGGGCAGGAATTTTTTCCATTACACCACTGATCTGTCACCGCTTTACAGATAATTATGAGAAAAGATCTTATTTTGTCAACCTTAAAGATTTCAGTTTCTTATCGTTTGCTCATCAAGAATGGAGACGTGCGTGGAGGAACCGCAGGAGACAGAGGGCTGATTCGGAGTCGTTGGAGCAGCCTTCGTCGGCTCACGCTGGAGCGCCTTGTCCCCGCTAGGAGAGCACGGTCGGGGGAGGAGCTCAGAGCGACTGAGAGTGAAGTCAGGCCTTTGCCCCTCCCCAGAGAGGACAGTCACGTCCCTTTCTCCCCCGATACGAGTCAACAGGAAGTTCCTGCTTGTGTACGCAAAACGCAGGGCTGTGGAAGAAAGGGCTCAACCAATCAGCTCCGGCTGTCTTTAGTCCCACCCCCTGCAATGGTAAGAGGAGGAAGACGGTCACTCCATGAAATCACCAATCATCTGTCCATTGTTTCATTCTGTTCAGTCTGGCGTCAAGACATGTGATCACCAGAGGAGGACGTTCACCCAGCAGCTCCTGTATTTATCAGAGTGGCTCCCAGGAATCACCTGAAAGTTAACTGAGGATGAAACACTCCTGTATCAGAGTCATTTATGACTTTCAGCAGCAGAAAGATTTCTCCCAGGAGGACAATGCCATGCTGACGGTCCACTGTTCCGAAACCACAACAGTCCAGAAAATGTCCCATGGACCAAAAGGCTGTTTGTTTATAGCACATTCTGTCAATAACAAGCAGTCTTTGTTCTAAAGACTAAAAACTTTTGAGAGATTTAGGGTGAGCTCTCAAATATTGTTACTTTTGATACCACTATTTTTTCTATATACATTTATTGCATAATTTCCTGCATATTTAGGTTCCTGAAGTAATAATGGGCTAACAGTCAAGTACCTGTCAATGTGTATGGTTACTGGTGAACAGGCCCAACAGTTTTTGATCATTTAAGGCTCATAATTGTCATGGGTGCAAATTAAATCTGATTTGTTTAAGTAATGCATACCATTTCCATTGCATTGGCATATTTATTGTTTCTCGACAGTATAATTTTTGGACATAGGCGAGCATGTCATGTATGCACATGCATGTATACAGCACCCTCTGAGGTAATGACTGGTGGTGACAGAATCGTCAGTTAGACCTCAGTGGAAAACTTCCAACACTGGCCTGATTTCCTAAGACAGAAAGTTAAAATGCATCATGGATGAAATACTTTTCTCCTTTTTCTGCTCTGGGATCTGATAAATACAAGCTCAGTCTTTTCACTAACACTATCTATCACGTCGTCCATCTTTTCATTCATGGATCCATTTCTCCATTTGACCATTCCTCAATTGTCCGTCTCTAGACTCATCCAGCAAAAAGTGTGGCGACAACCAGCTCATCTATCACGTCATCCATCGTGCATCCTTCAACTTGTCATCCTCTCATCGTTTTCATCTCTTTCATCTTTTCGGATCTTTGTGCAACAAAGTGTATTTCATACTAATTTTGCCAGCTTTCTCTCTTGTCTTCATCTTCTTCCCAACATGAAGGTTCATTTTTAGAGAAGCCCAAACACAGCATGGGAGAAGGTGCCTCCACACCTGGGTCCAGTGATGACTATGCCTACCCTCCCCCCCCAGTCCCAGCTTACAGTCTCAGTCTTCCCAACTCCCCCGCCCTGTACAAAAAGGGAGCTACAGGGGGACACTCGAGGAACATTCCTACACCTGGCAGAACCTCGTCTTGTACCGGTTTCAGAGCCCACACGGCACCTTCTAGTCCTGCGACGCATCGCTCCACTCGGCAGCAGGGGGTCAGCACTCTCCCGACTCCCACCAGGCATCATCAAACTCGTCAAACTGGATCTCAGAAGAGACACCAAGAGGAGCCTCTGAATCCTCCCCTGACGGTCCACTACTCTACTGCTCCTCACCACAACGGATACCAGAACCAACCGAAACTCTGTCAACATCCTGAGCTCATCAAACAGTGCAGCATGGAGGAGCTCAGGTCCACGGTCCAGACGGTGGCCAGCAGCATCGAGCACGGCACTCAGGACGTCCGCCATCTTGGCCAGACGATGATGGCAGCAACTGAGATGATCACAGACAGCGTGGAGGAGAATGCCCAGGCACTCAACCTGCTGGCTGAGGTGGTCGACAAGCTCCAGGGGCTCATTGTGGCCAGCAAACACCCGGAGTCGTCACCTCCCTGCAGGCCAAAACAGCACATTCCTCCCCCACCTCCTCCGAGGGTCTCCTCAATCTCACCAAAAGCAGTCCGCAAAACTCCCACGCCCTACCCACATCACCTCTCATCCTCATCTTCTTCTTCATGCTCGTCTTCCTCTTCGTCCATGTCTGTCAGTTCTTGTGCAGATGGGCTTGGGACGTCTAAGAGTCCAAAACGAACAAACGGAGGCTCTAAAAGGATGGTGGTGAGCTTTGGCAGCACCTGCAGCACAAGTGGCGGTGGTACTAATGGACAAGTGAGGCTCAACAATGGATCTGTTTCCAGAGCTCCTCTGGAGGACCAACAAGACTGTAACAGCACCGGCTGCCTGACTTCCAAGAAGAAGAAAAAGAATAAATAAATCAAAGACAAACGGTCTCCTCTCCTGTCCCCTTTGACACTGACTAAAATACTTCTAGTTCTTTAAATTTTTCTGTCTAAGATGATTTAAAATGCTGCTATACATCTTCAACAACATTTGTTCACCTGAAGCCGACTGATATCTATTACGTGGACAACACTTTTGAGAGACAGTTTCATTTCTGGATTCGTCACACAAATGGCAAAAGTATTAAAAGGTAAAGAGAAATTACATTTTCTCAACCAACATCTTCCATTTCATCCAGCTCTCCTTAAAACTGTGACCATCGTCATCATCTCTTCGTTTTTTGCATTTCTCTTGTCAGACAGTTTCTCCATGTTTGTCCAAGAGCTGCTCCAACCCCTCCCTACCATAGACCCATGTGTGTGTGATTGTGTGTGTGCAGTAGGTGTGGATGAGCAAAAGAGAGAAAGAAAAAAAGAAGAGAGAGCTGACACTCAGAGCAGAGGGATTAAAGTTTAGCAGTCAAGTTGTCTAGTGGCAGTAAATGTACAGTTTGTCCACAAAACCTCTGCAGAAGAAGTTCAAGAAGTTCCTGTCTCTTGTCTCCCAGCCACTGGGTGAAGTGAAGGGAGAGTCTCTGTGATTAAACCAGAGCAGAGTGAGCTGACCTAGCTTACAAAATGTGGGTAAAATACATTTTCAGTGCCTTTTTACTGGGCACCAGCCTTACATCAATGTGCATATGGTCAAAAAAATAGACTGAGGTCTCAATAAATCCTTCAGTTTACACCATCAGGTGCAGATGAGATGCAAGACGCTGGTGCGGACAGCAGCGTACTGCTGTGTGAGAAACACGTCTGGTGGTCAAGGCAGGTGGTAAAAATTATATTTAATGAACAATGAGGGTGATGAGGTAAAACATTGAATTATTACATTTATTGTCTTTGTATTGTTTCAAATGAGAAAAAAGATTAGCAAATCATTACAATCTGTTCAATTTACATTTGACACTCCAACATGTTTGGAATCAGGGTTTTCTGGTTCTGCTGCTTTGGTCTTGATCAGTATTTTAAACTGTGTGTATCTTTGTGTATCTGACAGTGTTACAGGAGTGTGATGCTCTTTTAACAGCTGCACAAAAGAGGGTTTTGTGAGCCTTGTGGAACTCCACATGCCGAGTCAGTTTTCTCATATTCATAGCAAATAAGTTGGTCCGTAGAAACAGACTAAAAGCTGGTGGTTACTAGTGTGAGCCACTGAAGGCTCTTACACTGTCTGTCTGTCTGTCTCTCTGTCTGTCTGTCTGTCTGTCTGTCTGTCAGGGGGCGACTATCAGGAGGGACGAGGAGACAGGAGAAATCTACATCGCCAGGGTGATTCATGGAGGACTGGCTGACCGCAGCGGTGAGATTAAACTGTGTAAACTTTGTATTATAAGGTACAATACCAGAGATCCAACTGACGTATTAAACATGGTCAAAATGTGTGTGTGTGTCCCAGGACTCCTCCATCCTGGTGATATGTTGGTGGAGGTGAATGGAAACCCTGTGGTGGGTCTAGAGCCAGAACAGGTCATCCAGATACTGGTGGGTCACCTGACAGTCAAATAAAATCAATCAAAACCTCTGAATAAATAAGATGTAGTAAGTAAAGATAATTTTAATTTTCTTCTGATTTACAGTGATGGCATGAGAACAGTTTTTGCAGAGAGCGCAATATTAAGCAAATGAGTAAATTAAAAGATGAGAAACAGCTTCTTTAGTTGTGAAATCTTTGTGAGATTTTAAAGCAGTTGTTCATTCATACTTGTGTTTTTCTTCCTGTCAGATCAACTCTCAGGCAACGATCCTGTTTAAAGTGATTCCAAACGCAGCTCAGAGCAGCAACGCTGTGAAGTCGGTAAGAAACGCCTGATTCTGTCTCTTCTACAAACATCATAGTTAAATACATCCTAAATGAATCTTTGGTCTCAACACCAGCACCAACACACCCACTAACAGTCACATGTCTCCTGTTTTTTGTTTTGTTTTGTTCTGTATTTTGTTTTTCTGAGAATTTATTATGTCACAAATCTCAATCTGCCAATCAGAATGATTGAAGGTGTCATGTGTCCCGCCTTAACAGGTGTGACAAAGCTAACAGGAGATGTATGATACTACTTATGTCCTGGGTGGAGCTGCAACTAATGATTATTTTCATCATTGATTCATTGATCATTTTCTAAATTATTCAGTTAGTTGTTTGATTGATGAAATGCCAGAAAATGTTGAAAAATGTTGATCAGAGTCCAAGATGAGTCCTCAAATGTCTCGTTTTGTCCAAAACTCAAAGATTTTCAGTTTCCTGTCAGAGAGTAAAGAAACCAGAAAATATTCACATTTAAGAAGCTGAAATCAGAGAATTTAGACTTTTTTAAAATTAAAAAATGACTCAAAGTGATTAATTGATTATTAAAATAGATGCAGATTAATTTAATAGTTGCTAATAGATGACAGTGTTTTATGTTTGATATTAGGTTTGGTAGTTTGTCAAGCTGATCCTTCCTTTGTTGTGATCAATTTAATGATTGATTGATTGATTTAAAGACAAAAAATACTGAAATTTCCACCCAGTGAATCAGAATCAGAGGTCATGATGAATCATGAAGGTCATGAATCAGCAGCTGTGTGTAATCCTACTAATAATCCACATTTTTACTAAATGTAACTGTAATCTAATTATGTCTTTTTTTTTTTTTTATCTGTAACTGTAACTGTACCTTTTTTTATCCAGAATATGTAATCCTGTCACATGTAATCTGTTACTATCCAAGCCTGGAAACAACAACACTTTAGAAATACTCTATTACAAGTAAAAGTCCTCTATTCAAGTAAGAGTACAACAGCATTGTGAACTGAAAACTTAAATTTATGAGATTTCCTTCCTTATTTTTCCCTGCTCTCTGTCTGTCAGGTGTTCATGAGGGCGATGGTGGACTACTGCCCCCTGCAGGACTCATCCATCCCCTGTCCTGATGCAGGGATGGCGTTCAGCAGAGGAGACCTGCTGGAGGTGGTGGACCAGTCGGACGGACAGTGGTGGCAGGCCAGGAAGCTGCCCTGTGCCACGGCCTGCGCCGGTCTGATTCCCTCCGCCAGCACGCTGAAGAGGTGACGCCTTGCACATCTGTCCAGAGATCATCTGGAGAACAGTTTAAATTATAAACTTCTGACAAATATTAAAGGAACTCTGTGCTGTTTTAGCTTGTTTTTATCAGTTTAATAGAGATATAATTTAATCTAATTTAATTTTTTTGTTATTTTTGTTTTGTCTTTTATTGATCATTTATCTTCTTCTTCTCTGTGTCTGTCTCGTGTCTGTGCAGTAAACAGAGGGAACAGTGGTGGTGTCAGCCGTTACAGGTTCATACCTGCATCAGACCCTGTGAGGACTCATCAATTATCACTTTATTTATCAAAAAAAGTGTTTTAGGATAAACATTTTCATCATATTTTATATTGAGGTAATCCAAATGTAATGGAAAGTAATTACATTACTTTAGTATTGTGATAGTTGGATTACTGATTACTGATTTTTGAACAGGTAATTAGTAACTGTATTTGAATACATTTTAAAAGTAAAATCCACAGTCCACCTCATCCCTGCCAAATCAAATTCATCTATTTTTTGATTTTAATATAAAAATTAAAAGTTCTCAAATATAAACTTAGATAAACACAGAAACACTTTTGTTTCTCATCAGCTATGGATTCTAAATAATAATTAAAGATAATTTTCTCAAACAAACTATTTAAAATAGATCAGAACGTTCTGTAGTTTTTTAGTGTGCAGGTTTAATTTATATTTGATAAAATAATCCTCCTAAAGAGACATAAAATAAAAAATATCACAACCCTCCTGATTGTTCGACAGTTTGCTGTCCAGACTGAAAACTTCAAACTCTGTTTTCTAAACTTCACTGCTTCTGTAGTTTCTGCTGTCTGCCTGCAGGAGGAGCTGTTCATACACACGTGTACTGAATATACTGTACATATACATGTTCGGGTCTAATGTGAATGTTAAACTTAAAAACAGCAGACTTCACCTTTAACATCAGTTTCTTTTCTCTCTGTTAACCTGCTGTCCTCAGTGGTTCTGGCTGATAACGGTGGGCAAGTTTTATCATAGAAATCAGACTTTTTATCCTTTTATCACACAGAATAGTGTCAAATATGTAAAGTTTCCTTCATGTTTTGTTGCCATACTGAAGCGTGGTTGTGTTTTTGTCTGTTTCAGAGGATGATCGAACACTTCCTGATGACAAACGCATCCTAACAGGTAAAACACGTCAGATAAAGTAAAGATGAAGACATGACCCAGTTTTTACAGACTGACATGAATCAGTGTTTTCTGTCCGTCTTCTTTCTCTCCAGAGCTTGAAGAAATTCACTTTGGTAAGAATTCACACTGATGAGTTCATGTTCATCACTGCTGAGACGCCAACATTTAACACTAAAATCTGTGGAATCAGTCTTTTACTGTTTTTATCCACTTTGTTCAACAGCTTCAGCGACAGAAATGAATTCATTACAGTTAATTATTGATCAGTGGAGAAACAGTGGAATAATCTTATTGTATCACTATAATACAACATTATTAGTTGTTTTTTTACTTGACAACAGATGTGGGAGACACAGTCTGATCATTTACTTTAGTAAAAGTACTGATGCAACAATATAAAAAAATACTCATTACAGTTAAAATCCTGCATTCAAAATCCTTTTAAAGTGAAAGTACAGAAGTAATCTGAGCTTCATGTAGTAAAGTATCAGGAGTTAAAGTACACAAGTATTGATAACTCTCTGCTGCCCTCTGCTGGACACCTCTGTTATATGATCAGATAAAATAAAATAAGATGAACTTTATTGATCCCACAACAGGGAAACTCTAACGTTACAACAGCTCAAAAAGATACAGTAAAAATAAAATAAAAAATAAAATAAACATATAAAAATGTAAAAAAAATATATATTATAGATTAGAAAAACTATCCACACAGACTATAGACAGTATTTCTATAGCTATGTGAAAATATATATGTCTATATGGACAGATGTGATGTGTGTATATGGATAATTGTATAATCACACATGTGTTTAAACTTTGGTATTAAAATAAAACATATAAATAATTTTGCCTTGTGACTGGATAATTACACAGATACAAAAGCAAAGATCACAGAATGATTCACAGCATGAAGATATTATTTCCACACACAACAACTCACACACAACACCACAACACAACACACACACACACAAACACAAAACAAACACACACACAGATGATTTAACAATAAAAAATATATAAACAGTATATTGCACATGATAACTGCAGTCTTGTGATTTTAACGTGCGTCGCAATGAAAAACAGTTGATTTATTTATTAGATGCAAAAGGATAAATAGTTTTCCTTGTTCATCTAATTATGACTCAGTTAATTCACATAAAAGAGTGAACTGTTTCCTGTTTCTTTGTTTTTTTTATTAATTTATTTTATTTTAAATATTCATACAGTAAAACTTTTGTCTTTCTCTAACTATTTATTCATGAATTTTCATTTTTGTTTCCTTCAGATGAGCCTGACTCTGATATGACTGATGGAATCTACCTGGGTAAGTTTATTAGTTAAAGCTGCTAATAGGAACTTTTATATTTTGTTGATTTTGGCGCCCCCTGTGGACAAAAGCGGTGTGTCCACTGTAATAACCACATAATATAAAGTCAGAAATAAAATTATCTTCTGTAGGTCATACAGAGGCATCAATGTTAAATTTAAATGATTTAACAACCAGTTAAAAGTCACTAGAAGCCTTAATTAGTCACTCAGTTAGTTACTTTGTCTTTTTCAGTAGTTTGGGTCATGTAGCTCCTGTTTGACTTTCTGTGTCTAGAAAGTTAGACTTTTTCTGATTCCACCTTTTTTTAAAAAAAAGCATATGATGCAGATAAATAACTTGCGTTCTTCACTGTCGTCAGCTGGTTTCCGTCGAAGTTTCCGTCTCTGGAGGAGGACGTCCTACAGGAGGAGACGACAGTCCTGCACCTCCTGCTCGCCCAGCAGCAGTGCTCTGGCCACTCCCTACGAGGAGGTGACTCTGTACCAGCGCCCCCCGCAGGAGAACCACCGCCTCATCATCCTCGTCGGTGAGAGACAAGTGTCTCGATCACTGCCTGAAACTTCCTGATCACCTGAATCCTTCAACACGTCTGAACATAAAATTCTTCCTCAGTTCTCCTGTGATTTACCAAGTCAGGACATTAAATCTTAATAAATGTCTCATCTGTAAAGTTTGTCCTTGTTATCCGTCTCCTGTGTTGTCCTTTAAGGGATTAAGTGAATCCCTCACCTGTTGGTTTCTCCCTCCTGCAGGTGCTACAGGAGTCGGAGTGAATGAACTGAGGAAGAGACTCATCAAACTGAACCCGTCCACCTTCCAGGGACCCGTACCTCGTATGTGTCCTCCACAGATTTAACACGTTCACTGTAAAAACGTCTCCACACAGGTCAAGATTTTGTGTTGAAAGTCACACAGAGCAGCAACCAGAAGCTGGCTTGTTCTGCATGAAGTAAAATATTCTGAAAAACACCCAGAAAGAGGCGCTCAGCGTCACGTCTGCAGCTGTTTTCATGTGTTTGTTGCTGGATTGTTCTGGTTTAACTTTGAGCTTCACAGTGTTGGAGTCTCCTGTGTGTCGTCATAAATGAATAATTACACGCTGGTTCTGATTGGCTGTCACCCTGGTCCTCCAGACACCACTCGTCCAATCAGAGCAGGGGAGCAGACAGGAAGAGAGTACCACTTTGTGACCAAAGAGCTGTTTGAGTACATGGTGTGTAACCACAGGTGAGCTCCTTGTTTACTCTCGCTGATGTTTCAGATTTGATGCATTTGACTTGTTGAGATGACGTCACTGTGATGATTTTTATTTCAATTTCTCCCTTAGATCAGAATGTAACTGAATTATTTATTTCTAACATTGTACCACTTGCTGTTATTCGATGTGTATTTTGTCATGTGTTCTTTGTGTGTTCAGGTTTGTGGAGTACGGTGAGTATAAGGGCCACCTGTACGGGACGAGCACTGATGCTATTGACGAGGTGCTGAAACGAGGACGGATGTGCATCATCGACATTGAACCACACGTGAGTTTCTTTAACACATGGCAAGAGTCAGAATATTATACTCAAGTTGTTGTTTAAAAAAATACAACTTTATTTGGAGGATAAACTCATTTTCTGAACACAAATATTCAGACAACACAGCACATAAAGCAAAAACAGCACAAATACACTCACATGCACAGACATAAGATCGACCCCACAATAGTAAAAAAAAAAAATCTTATTCTTATTGTTTTATGTATGTAACAGATTTGTTTCTGAAGTAAGTGAAAGAGTTTCAGTTTACTGAACTTTTTTCCCTCATGATCCAGAGATCTTATCAATAAATTCTGTTCATTCGTGCAGAAATGAACATTTCTGCCATTTCTGCATCATCCTATATGATCTTGACACTTTATTGAAAATATATACACATGTTAAAACTTAAAAATAAATTCATGTAGTGAACAGCCCATCTCATTTTTGTATTTTGATCTCTCCGTACCTTATCATAAGGCATGCATTTTCTACTGAACCTGATATGTGTGTTAGAATAAGAATTTGATTAAAAATGAAAAATATAATATCATCAGTCTGCAATTTATTTTCTTTATCAATGAGTCAATATTGGGCTTAAAAGAAAGTTGAGAATGAAGCCGGAGACACAGTATTCAAATTCTTCATCTTTCTTGATCAGATCTAAGAAATTAATCAACCAATTATTGGTTCAATTTAAGAGATCAGATCCAATTCCCAACAACTCTGTATATACTATAAGATTTCTTCTTATACAAAGGAAAGAACGACACCAAAATCAGCCTGTAATGTTCACTGAAATGTTCAGTATCATCTGCATAGAGTTGAATATGACCATCAGAACAGATCTGTGATCATTTAAAAAGATTTTAAAAAAAAAAAAACAACAGACCTTTTTCCCAGATCATAAACTCTGACTGGCTGCTCTGATAACAGACACACTGACATCTGTCATGAAGATTTGAATTGAACCAAAGTAAAGAACGTTTTGAAAAGACCAACAGCACAAAATTTGTCCAGGAGGAGTTCAAGTACAGTTACTTTAAAGACATTTTACTCAACAACAACACGGGAGGATCAACATCACATCCACCGAGCCCTGATGTCCACACACACTCAAAGGCTCCACTGGTTCTGACTGACGATGTAAATGTAACAGGAGGAAATTGTGTATTTATTTGGAACTATTTTTAACTGCGGATGAATCCACCAGTCCTCAGTTATGTTGGTTTTATCTTCAGAGCATCCTGACCGCTGCGGACAAAGAAACTGAAGCCGTACGTGATCTTCATCAAAGCCCCGAATCCAGAGAGACTGAGACAAACCCGGAAAGACGCCCGAATCATCACCAACTACACCGTCAACAGAGCCTACACGGTAAGAGCAGGACAAACGCTGTATAACTCAGATTTGTAGAAGCAGCTTCATACACATTTCAACAGCACTAGCTGAGAGTTAAATCAAAGGGAAAAGCCTCCAGTCAGCCTGTCTATCCCCCTGCAGGATGACGACTTCGTGGAGCTGGAGGAAGTGTCCCGGCTGATCGAAGCCAAGTACAGACAGTTCTTTGACAGCGTGCTGGTGAACGACGACCTGCAGGACACCTGCATCCAGCTCTGCTCCATCATCCAGGAGGCTCAGGACGAACCACAGTGGATCCCTGTGAGCTGGAGCCGCACGGAGGAGTAAAACAGGACGAAGAGCTGGAAAAAAGACAGACGTGTTGGATAAAAGGGACAATATTTAGTAAGATCTGGTGAAAGTAACAGAAAGAGATGAAGAAAAGAAGAAAAAGCTGGATGTGGATATAAATGAGAAGACATGATGGAGAGGAGGAGAGGAGAAACTGAGAGACTGTGTTCAGTTTTAGTTTATATATTTCTTCTTCTGAGGAAGAATTTAACCTCATCGGTTGACTTAAACCAATCAGAATCAAAGCAGCATGTCTTACAGTATTTTATTTTTATTTACTCTCACCGTTGGCAGGATAGCAGGCTCAGTTAATATCTAATTTAATTAGCTTAAATACCAAAACCGAAGCTAAAAGAACCGCGTTGACTCCTGTTCTCTGTTCAAAGCTGCACTTTAAAGTTGGAAACTGAAGAATTCAAAGATGATCGAATCTGGTTTTGATATTGTTTCTGGTTTCCTTGTCTCAGGAATGTATTTATATTATTTATATTCTGTTATTACTGATCTGTAACTCTTTGTTTTATAGAATGAAAGTGACCGTGTTCATTCTGTGTGTGTGCTAATTAAAGATCAGGATGAAATCATGTGTTTGCACGTGTCATCTTCTCCTCCAAAGGTTACTCTAACCACCCCCTGTGTGTGTGGTTGTGTGTGTGTTTTGGGTGTTGTGGTGTGTGAGTGTGTTTTTTGGGAGTGTGTGTGTGTGTGTGGTGGTGTGTGTGTGTGTCAGATTAATCCTCTGCAGGGCAGCTGCACCTCAGCCGATTTAACAGGAGGATTAGTGTCCTCTCTCTGCATCATTCAGCTTTACTATCATCTATACAAACAGCAGCGAGCCGCCGCCGGTCAGTGGAACAACAGGACAGAGGACAGAGGACAGAAGTGTCCAAACCTGCCGTATATCATGTTTATATGTTGATCTTTATCAGCTGAAACAGCTCAAACATAAACCAGAGATAAGCTGAATTGTTGCAGTAGATTAAAGGGAAACACACATATTAATATAAGTAAAACATAAAAACTTTTCTTAAATGTTATATTTTGGGGCTCCCCTGTAGTTCAGTTGGTAGAGCAGTCGCTCTATGTACTGAGGCTGTTGGTCCTCTGCACCCACTCTTCTCCTCTCCCGCTTTCCTGTCATATCTTCAGCTGTCCTGTCAATAAATCTTTAAAAAAAGTCTATATTTTATTCTAATTTTTTGTTTGTTTGTTTGTTTGTTTAGCCTTTACTTAACCAGTTTGTCCCACTGAGATTAAGGATCTTTTACAGAGCCGGAGAGAAAAACAGCAGCGACACAGAGTTTCAACAGTAAATCATAAAGATTAATGACATTAAAATAATCACAGATGAAACTGAACACTGTTCAGTCCAGATTCTTTTACAGACTGTGTTTACAGCTCAGAACAAATGCAAACCAGACTTCCTCCATAACTTATCCAGATACATATCACACTTTAATATCAGGTGTAAATATGAGGTGTCAGATACAACCTGTCCAGCAAGTACGTCACATTTAGTGATCATTTAAATATGCATTAAAATATTTCATGAAAATTCAAGTACTAACAATGCCTATGTACATTTTTAATTAAATGTATAATTACACCAGTTGCACACTCAAGGCTCCATATGTACCCTATGTAAATGTGTGTGTGTGTGTGGTGTGTGGTGTGTGTGTCTAATAGGATTCAGTGTGTTGACCTGGTTTCTGTTGTGTGTAGGTTTTACCTTTGACCTGTTAACGGACAGAACCGACACACCTGCTCAGTCAGTGTGTGCAGGTTTACAGTAACAGAAACACAAAGTGATCATGTGATCATTCTGCTGCAGCTGGTTTGTTTCTCTGACTCACTTTTACACAACAGCAGCAGCAGCTGTCATCTCTGTGAGCAGAGACACGTCTGTGTGTGAACACAGAATCTGCAGACAAGAAGTGAGATTTTAGGATCTGAAGTGATCTGGTTTCTGTTTGTAGTCTGAAAACTATCGACCAATCACGTTTGAGCAGGCGTTGGCAGGGAAACCATCCACATGGAGAATAAAAGAGGCAGAACCACAGATAATAATAAAATTTTCTCAGTAGTCACTCAGTAGTTTCTCCATTCACCATTATGTTATATATATGTATATGTTTTGTATATGTATATGTATATATCGTATCATAATCATATCATATTGTATCAAACATATACCGTACCGTATCCGTGCTGTACTGCACCGTATGGTATCTTTTTATGATGAAGTTTTGATCCATGGAGGTTTTAACTTTTCTCAAGTCAAGAAAAGAGATTTAAAACTCTGTAACGTCATCACAATGTAAAGTCTATAGGCTGAGCGGGAACTCGTGGGCGGGGACAAGGTGGGAAACATTAAACCACATATTCAGTGGGCCGTAGAACCAGGAGATAAACCTGGACTAAACGGCATGAAATGAAACAGGAAAGCCAAAAAAGGAGTGACATGACTTAGGACACTGGTGTGTTATTTATACACCATTTGGTGAGACCAGAACATTATTTATGAAAAGAAAAAAAAAACATGGAGTGACTGAAGAGGAGACCGTAAAGAAGGTCTGGAGAGGAATTATCAGCATCCATGGCTTCTTAGGAGCGCTGCCAGCTGATGACATCACAGCTGATCAACCAACCACTGAGCTCCCAGAGGCTTTCAGTCATGGCTCAGCACATGATCCACCTGCCAGTTCAACCCTGGGACAAGTCTCACACCTGTAAGTGAGCCTCCTCCTTTGTCTGCTTCTCCTCTCTGCTTCAGCTCACCTCCTCACTCTGGAATCAGGTTCAGATTTACTTTTAAAGGTTTTAAAGTCCAGCAGACGTCCTGAATCCACCATCTGGGATTAAAAAAGGACCAAAAGACAGAGACAGACAGAGGAGGAGGCTCAGTTTTTATATTGAGACTCATCCTAAGACACTCAGCCTGATCAGATCAGAGACAGACAGTAGACAGTCTGTAGTGTTTACTCCTCCTCAGACTGAGTCGGCTGCACAGGTGAGCTCTGATTCACTGAAATACTCCTTTTTAAAATCATGTGCAGGAAGAGAAATAGTGAAATAGTTCCTCTGTGTGACAGAAACAAGGTGAGAAATTAGAAAAACTTTAAAAGATTCTGGTTTAGTTTGAGTAAAGAGCTTTAGCAGGATGACTGACACTCTGCTCTGTGTGTTTCTGTGACATTTGTACTTTGATTGTGATGATATTTATTCTGCGTTTAAGGAAAACTGTTCAGCAACATGTGGTGTCAAACTGTCAGCTGAGAGAAGTTCATGAAAATGTTTTCTTTAGTCATTTAATATCCAGTGTTACTGCTGCAGAGGAGGCTTCATACACTGCTGGAACCAACAGCTACATGAATACGAATATTTAATGTTTGCATTGATAAATTAGACTCATTCAGTCATTTTGGCACTTTACAAAAACAATATCCTGTCGTACAACTGAATCTTTAACACGTGCAAGTTCACAAGAGCTGCGAGCACATACACACATTCATTATTCATGCATTCACAAACACACAACCTCACAAACACACAACCTCACAAACACTTTGACCTCATGACACATTTCAGCCTCACAGAGAGAAAGCAGTGGTTGTGTGTCTGTCTGTGTGCATGTTTCTACATTTTGTTCAGGTTACATGATCTGTTTATGCACAGTTTTATAAGCCATCCCTGCCACGCCTTTTTGCAATCGCATGACTGACTGGCAATTAAATAATTGATATCGTGGGTGAAGTAACATTACAAATATCATTACTGTTAAATTAAATTTCACTGTTTGAACATCACCTGCAAAATGATCCATTCAGTCATGAAAACCTGTCAGACGTGTGTGTTCCACTTCACTGTGCACTTTTTCTCAAATGTTTTGTCTCATTTTTCAAAGTAATCTTAATTTTCTCTAAACTGTAAGTGCAGTTGTCACAGCTGTCGGAACATCACGACCTTATTGTATTTTTGCAAAAAGTATTAACTCTCCCAAAACATTTCATTTCAAACTGGCTGATGCTGCCAAAATGAAAATTAGATTTATGACTGTGTGACAGTCAAACCTGCTTCTTCTGTACAAATCTCTCTTTGTTGACACTGATTTTTTAACTGGATTATACAACAATGTCAGTTTGTCTCATTGACTGCTTTTGCATTTCACACTGAGATTTAGATTCAGATTTCAACAGGAGGTAAAAGTTTACTGGTAAAGGTCAATAATGTATAATAATGTAGTACAAAGCAAAATGAATATGCACATAGTGAATTTAGTAGTAAATGCAGAAGTGGTTAAACTGTAGTTTACACATCATTTCCTCTCATTGATCGATACAGTTGATCTGAAAATAGATGAATAAACTCTCGCCTCTTTTGAAAAAGGTGATAAAGTGAGTTTACCTGTGTTCACCTCCACTGCACCCCAGGTTAGGGTTGGTGTAAACAGAAAAGTCACCTGTGACCTTTCATGTAAAGTCAGATATAGAAAATTTGCCACAAAATGACGTCCATGTGTTTCCTTGTTCATTACGGTCACCTGGCAGCTTGTTTGCTGTCACAAACATTACATGTCATAGATATTTATGGAATATACATGTTTGTCTGATAGATTTTGATAAATGAATTGATCATTTTGCAGGTGATGCTCAAACGATGAAAGAATATTTAGGAGTTGTGAAGAGTTTGACAGTTTCACTGAGAATCAGCTCATCAGTTTTGATCGTGTGCAACTGTTTGTTGTGCAGCTTTTACAACTGAACCTGCTCTTTTGAACACATGTGCGAAAATGTGTGTAATAATCTGCTGTGAACAACAAAGTAATTGTTCAGAGATTTGAGAAATGTAATTCTCATTGGTGAGTTGACCCAAAGCGAACAGAAAGTGTTTGTGGATCAGTGTCACTGCTGCATTAATGTGTATGTTGTTTTACTGCTGTAAATGTTCAAGGTTGAGCTCATTTTAGCCACTTTACATCCTGTCAGTTAGTTATAGCAATGCCTCATGTTCTGTAAGATCATCGCGTGTTTGCACAACTCAAGAATTTATGGTTCATTACTTTAGGGAAAATGTGCATCAAGATATATGTTGTATATCACAGAATAATCCAGTCGTGTGCATGTCAGAGGTTACAAATCACTGTTGGTAAATTCACCTGTTTTCTGATGTGACAAACACGGTCCAGCTTCAGTAAAAATGAACACTGTGTTAGTTCAGTCAGGACGTTCACCTCAAGGTTTGAACGGTTTTTTCAGATGTGCATTTCTGGTTGGTGATGCAGATGCAGAGGTCACACATGATTGGAGGAGGTCTGGAACATGCAACTATTAAATGACTCTGCCTCCATGGGACCATCGTTGTCATGGTTACAATAACTACAGTAAATGTAAACGTGGTAAATACGTATGTATTTCCCCTGTTGTAGTTCCATAGGGTGCCACAGTGGTGCAGCAAGAAGGTCCTGAGTAAGAATCCCCCAGAATCCCCCAGCTGGCTTTTGGGGGCTGGGAAGTTTGTGGTTCGTGTCTGCGTGGGTTCTCTCTGGGTTCTCTGGCTTGCTCCCACAGTCCAAAGACATCCAGGTTAATAGGTGACTTGGTGACTCTAAATTGCCTGTAATGTGAGCATGAGTGTTTGTCTGTCTCTGTGTGTCTCTGTGTCTCAGCCCTGCAATGAACTGGAGACTTGTCCAGGGTGTGTACCCCCCATGTCAGCTGGGATGAGCTCCAGTCCCCGCGATCCTTCAGGGATAAACAGTTATGGACAATGAATGAATAGTTCCTACAGCCTCTTTGTCACCTGAGTGTGTCTTTTTGGGTTCTTGTTGTCCTTGGAGGACAGTCAGACTTGTCACATGACAGCTCGTGATCACATGTGGGGGAAGACAGTAACATTTGTCTCTGTTCAGTCCTCCCTGAACTTCGTCCAGCTCACCACAGACTCCTGACTGATGGCCTTTTGACCTTTGATGATTTCACACAGATCTTAAAGGGACAGTTTGGATTATTTGAAGTGTGGCTGTATGAGGTACTTTAGTAGCTGAATGGTTACGGTGCATCATCACATGACACAAGCAAAAAACAGTCAAAAAAATGTGTAACTCAAATCCTGTTTAAACAGCAGTTTTGTGTCTTTGTGTTGAGTTTCCTGCAGCTCTGTTCACCACCTGTCCTCAGAGCTCAGGCTGATCCAATTATCTCAAACAGGCATCACCACCGGGCCACCGAGATCCTCGTTAAACGTTAATTAACTGACCTAAATAATAAAACTCTAGGGGGAAATGGTTCATTACACGCTGAAAAATCCTCGTAATCGACTTTATTCATTTTCTGAACTGTTGATCTTCTTACAGAGACGATGCCAACGGTCAAGAGCAAGAAGAAGAAGCCGAAGAAGGAGGTGAACGATGGAGAGGAGCAGGGAGAAGGTGGGAGGAGTCTACACCTGCTGCTCCACTACAACTACACTCTTTTTCTCTCAAAGTCAAAGAGACACAAAAGAAATACAAAGAGATTCAAAACAACCTCAAGGAGGCGACACACACTACACTCTTCCTCTCTTATCTTGTGTTCTACTCTGTTCTGGTGTTCTACAGTGGGTCTGCTCTGTTGTGTTCTCCTGCAGTGGGTCTGGAGGTGGAGATGGAGGAAGTGACCAATAGGAGCCACTCTGACAGCAGAGAGCCTTTGACCCCAGAGCCACAGGATCCAGCACCACAGAAGAAGAAGAAAAAGAAGAAAGCGCCAACTATTGGTAACACAACTGCTATTCATGCAAACTTTTGCACAAAAGACAGAACCAGAGACAAACCAGTGTTTGATGAACAGTCACTCCAGCTTCCATCTGCAGACACAGCTCTCAGTGCAGGGGACGTGAAGTGGTTACTTCCATCCAAACTGTGAAGAAGCAGAGATATAAGGGCTCGGTCACACAGGTTTGAATGCAGTCAAGCCTGCGGAGATGCAGAAGGATTCTGCTGAAAAAAAAAAAAAAAAAACTCAGCCAAACATTTTAAAACTCAGTCACACAACTAAAACCTGATGCTACTGCTGCTTTCAAATGGATCTTCTGAGTTTGTGGTTACAACATGGGAAGCTGTGTTCATGATATGCTCAACATTCAAGTGGTTAAGATATGAGAACACTGTTGCTAGGCAACAGCAACGTGGACGCCAAAACTGTTAGCGTCAAGAAGTCATCGAGGCTAATAATTTAGCAAGTTAGGGAGTGGGTAACATAATGCAGGAAACAGTTTCCTCAGACATATTTAAAACTACAAAAGAAAACTCTATACCTGTCATTTCCAAACACTGGTCCATGACCCTCAGGTGGGTCACAGGAGATTTTATTTGGGTCATCAAATAAATAAAACATTATAGACGAAATTCTGCTAAATTTAAACTTTATATCTGCAGTACAGAACTCAAAAATCAATAACAGTAAGTTGCCTTGAAATGTTGAGTTGTTTCAACTTTTAAAAGGTTTGTTTTCTTGATGCGAGATGACCTGTTAACTTAATATCATTTCTCATTTATGAGAAAGATGCGTATATGCATGCTTTCAGATAATATCAGGTGATGTGGACATGTTGGTAGAAACAGTAAGGAATGTTCATGTATGCACAAATTAACAAATTAATTAGATTTATTGATAAGGCCTGTTGTGAATCGTGTCATGATGGTTTGTCATTTTTAACAGGTGGGTCCCCAGAAAAAAAAAAAGTTTGGGAAACACTGATTTTTACGACTAAAATTACAATATATTAACTTACCATCTCCCAGAAACTGAACTTCAGCAGACGTCAGCAAACACGTCACAACTCACGAGCTCATTCATTCATTTGGACATGATCACATAAGGCAGCAGCATCAATGTCGAATTTTCAGAACTCTTTACATTTTTAGAAGAAAACTTCAGTTTAATATTAGTTTACTTTAAATAAGGAAACTAAGAAACATCAGGTTACATCAAATCCCCAACATCCACTGTGCTTCATGCATCTCATATCAGTGTTTTTCTGATGTCTTCATGAAAGAAAACAGGATTTTATTCAGAAAGGTGTAGATGCTCAGTGCAGTTCTGACATTTAACTAGAGACGATGTTTGATCACAGATGCTGAGCTGTGCTGTATATTTATCATGTTCTGTTGTGTCAGATCAGGACACAGAGCACGACATGCCAAACGGGAACATGGACGATCCAGTCGTGGACGGAGAGGAAACAACTGTCGCTGTAACCAGAAAGACCAAAAGGAAGAGGTGAGATGATGGCACTCGATGAAAAGACAGAGGATCACCAGAGTTATTAGAATCTCATCACAATTTATCCAGTAGTTGACTTTCTTTGGACCAAATCCTTTCTTTCATCACGTGTCAGGAAGGCGAAGGCGACGGAGCACTACAGCAACGAGCTTGGAGCCGAAGACGACGACATCATCACAGAATCCCAGTCCCCGATCCCCCAGCATTCCCTGTTCTCCGCTCCACACGGACACAGCCAGCCAGTTGGAAAAGTCTTCGTAGAGAGAAACAGTAAGTGAGAATCTGGTTTTACTGCAGAAAATGACTCAACTGCAGGGAAAGATGAACAGTAATGTGTTGTGTGTGTGTGTGTGTGTGTGTGTGTGTGTGTGTGTGTGTGTGCGTGCAGGGCGTTTCCAGGCAGAGCGAGTGGAGCAGCTCCGACACTCTGAGCTGATGGACGACTACATGGACCCCCGACAGATCTGGACCACTAGAGACGTCGCCATGAGGGTCCACAGCGGCTTCAGGTCTGCACACACATACAAAATGCACAACCAGAAACACACACATGCACACACACATTATCATGGATGGATGGGCGGGCCCACTGAGCACCGGTCCAGGGGCCCAGAGGGTCAGGCTGCACTCTGGGCTTCACCTGCAAAATCTCACTCAAAGAGACACAAACCAACTACAAGGAGAAACAAAATGACCACAAAGAGACAAAAAACATTTTACATGTTGGTGGGGCCCATTCTCACACACTCTGTCCATACACACATAACACAACCAGAAACATGCACACGTGTGTATTTGAGGTTTCCTGATGTACAGTTTTACCAGTCCAGTGGACAGCCAATCAGAAACCAGCACTTTGCATGACGGTGGTTTAACATTCGACAGCTTTCACATGTTGTCCTGTGACGTGTGTGTGTGTGTGTGTGTGTGTGTGTGTTGTGATGTGGTGTGTGTGTGTGTGTTGTGTGGTGTGTGTTGTGTGTACTGTCCCTCTGCAGGGTGATCGGTCTGTTCTCTCACGGGTTCCTGGCGGGTTACCAGTGTGGAACATCATCGTGGTGTACGTGTTGGCGGGCGACCAGATGACCACGCTGCCCAACCTGCTGCAGCAGTACCACCGGCTGGCCTACCCCGCCCAGTCTCTGCTCTACCTGCTGCTGGCCGTCAGCACCGTGTCTGCGTTCGACAGGTCTGTGAACCAAAACTGCTGATTCCTGCTGTGCACCAATCAGACGCTTTAAAATAAACATGTGATCTGACCGCTGTGTGTTCCTGCAGGGTGAACTTGGCCAAGGCCTCCATGGCTCTGAGAGGCTTCCTCACTCTGGACCCTGCTGCTCTGGCTTCTTTCTGTGAGTGACGATGAGACAAAAACAAAAATATTTATTTATTGTCATTATGTTGAGATCATGAGTTAAAGAATATGTAACAAATGTGCCTCCAAAAATGAGTACAGCAGTCAAAATAGCAAGCTGGAGCCACAGACTGTAATTTAAATAGGCAGAAATTTTGTTTCAGGACAAATTAGTGAATTAATTGACTCAATTAATTTTAACTCTAATTAACATGAAACAAAAAAAAAACAAAAAACAAACAAACAAAAAAAAAAAAACTGTCATTCTGGCCCAGAATAGAAATTTCAACTAAACACTGTCCTTCATTTCTGATGATGCATCAGGGTCATTTTATGATTTATTCTAGTAAATATAGACGGATTTCTCCTTTAAAGGGGCACTGCACACTTGAACATGTTTTATGAGCTGTAAACTAAATTATATTACTGCATCAAACACATCAATGTCTTACTGTAATATAGACATTTCTTAATAAATTCATAAGAAATCCACATTTCATGGGTTGAAAATGGTTCAAAAGGTCACCTTTTAAATCCTCCTGGAGAGCAAAGTAGAAAAGAGCAGCAATAAAAACAATAAATCATAAATAAGTAAACAAGCAATTCAAAACAGATGAAATATAACAAAATAGGACAAATATAAAAATGAACTAATATCTAGCACATTGCACATAGAAAACATTGATATTGCACAGTCAAAATGATAATATACCTGAGTTAGTGATGTTGATATTGCACAGTTTGAAGTGAAAACACTGATATTATACAGTGAGTTTACATTAATGCAGCAGCAGGACTGCAGCTGACCTCACACTGACAGACAGCAGAGAGCTTCTCAGCCTCTCTGAGCAGACTGTGTGAGCTCGGCTCACTACAACACACAGACTGTTTCAGAGAGGGCCACAAATGTGCCACACTGAGCGCTGTTACCTCCTGTGTCACGCACTAGTAGCCACGAGGCCACGCCTCCTACAGCGGTTGTCCTGTGCACCACCAACCCACCTCCGTCCTCAGAGCCCCTGCCAACTTTTTAGCATTTTTCAAAATGATGCAGTGGGTGGAGTTACACTTTCGTGATCTTGAGATAAAAATGCTCATTTTCTCCTGATAACCAGTTCATTTAACGAGCAATCTTTGGAAAAGAAAGGGCAGATTTCACAAGATAATTTCTCACGAGAAAACGACTTTTGTTTTCTTGACATCACTGTCAGGAAAGATTCATAACTGGACTGTAATTCAAGTCCTAAATGTGTTGTGTTGTTTGCTGCAGTCACGTCATCTCGTTTCATAGCAGCCAAACATGAAACATTGATGAAGTCTCGTCTGTCTGCTTCAGCAGCAGCTGCTCTAATAAGCCTCTTCAGAGGTAGTCAGAGGTAAAGACTTTATTAAGGACATTATTAAGGACATCCAGTTTGCTGTGAGACTGACAAGCTCGTCCCAACGTCACCACACAGCCTACAGACACCAGCTGACTGTGACCCTGCACTTTTATTAACTTTTATCAACAAAGTAATGAGAGGAAACAACTTTTTGTTTTACAGTTTGATTATTTTGTTTTCCCACAGGTGAGTAACAGGACATTTTATCTGCGTCCCCCAAAAAATCAAAGACTGGAATCTCAGGAAAAGATTAAATTGAAAGCAACTTCAAAGCTTTAATTTTATCTAAAGAAGAAAAGTAATTATTTCAACAAAAGATCAGGAGTTAGTAAAACTTTTTCAAAACTTTTTCATTTTTACAGTGCAGAAACTCACAGCGGGTGAGACCGTGATACAAAAGTCCACAATACGATATTTATCACAATATTAAAAAACAAAGATAATGAGAGCCTTTATTAAATGTCCTTTATTAAATTCCTCCTTTAATAAAATAAAATAAAAGATAAAAGTAGCAGCCATGATCTGAGCACGTGCATGGATGAATGTTTGGATTATGTTTTTATATCTGCAAAACAGAAACAAAATACAGCAGTCTGTCCAGAAAATAAAATACATGAACTATAATGAACTATGTGATATGATGGTAGAATGAGATGTATTTTATTGCATTGTGATTTTTAATATGTTGATCATCCTTCATCTTTTTGTCTTCAGTGTATTTCATCGCTCTGATCCTGTCCCTCAGTCAGCAAATGACCAGCGACCGAATCAACCTGTATCCTACAGCCAACGAGACCCTGTGGTGAGAACTCACATCCTGCTCTGTTCTGTTGTGTTCTATTCTGTTCTACTGGACTCTACTGACCCTTCCCTCTGCAGGCCTCCAGGTTCAGAGCAGCAGATCCTGCGTCCGTGGATCGTGGTGAACCTGGTGGTGGCGCTGTTGGTGGGTCTGGCCTGGGCCGTCATCTCCACACGGCCCGACATCGACTACACAGAAGGTGGGTGGAGACGTGATGACCTGCTTTACTGACAGGTGAAACTAACGAACTCCGAGCTAACTTTAGATGACACGTACACATGAAGTGTTTTAAACATCGAAGATAATATCAGCTGAGGAAACACACAGGTTCATTTAGTAGAATGACTGTAGTCCCTTTCAGACAGCCTGTTTAAAGCTGCAGTGGGTAGAAAGTGTAAAAACGGTTGATTGAGTCTCATCTGAGTTAGATTTCATTTTCACCATCCTGAGCCCCTTCTACCACACAAGCACGCTCGTCATGCAGGCAGGCAACAGTTTACTGAGGCAGTGTGAGTGAGCGACTGACAGCAAACTCTTGTTTGTTTCTTCCATCTAAATAAATCCTATTCATTAACTTTACAAACAAATTTATAATACAATTAAACATTTCAAATAAAAATTAAGATAAAAACTGTTACAAGCTGAATTAAAACATCTTTCTAATTGTATTAATAGTTAAGATGAAGCAGAGGCAGTTGTATAAAGGTGTGTGTCCTCAGCTGGGATTTCATTTGTTGACAGATGTTTCTGACAGATGTTTCTGAGGGTCTCTGCAGATTCTTTGAGAGACTCAAAACTGTCATTCTTGATGCAACCACCAGATGGTGCCAAAGTGAAGGATGTTGAATAATAAAATGAAATACTGTGTGTGTGTGTGTGTGTGTGTTGTGTGGTGTGTGTGTGTGTGTGGTTGTGTGTGTGTGTGTGTTCCTGTCGTCTGTGCAGAGTTTCTGATGACCATGGAGGTGGAAGGATACCCGAGAGGAGATGAGGCTCTGGACGTCCCCGCCTGAGACTCAACTACAACAAAATTATGTTTCTTGTTTATTTATTTAATGTTTATTTACTGTTTTTTGTACAACGTGTTCTCTGTAGCACTTTGTTTTCCTGATTGTGGTTTTGTAAATAAAGAAATACAGTACATGTACAGGAGAAGCTGTCAGTGGTTTGTTTTATTTATTTATTTTTAACAGCTTTTGACCACAGAGTGGCGCCGCTGCTTTAATAAACCGTGGAGAATAAAGTGTTTGATGGTGTTTTAGTTCACATATTTAATCGACTGAAACTCTGATTAAATGCCAACATTTAGTAAAAATCTGTAGTGATGAGTGGCTTGTTTTAGGCAGAAATCACCTTTATTAACCACAGAAAAGCTTTAAGTTCAGATCATGAGAAGGACGTGTTGGCAGAGGACTGCAGGACTGCAGAGACAAACCTGCAGGACTGCAGGACTCTTACCTGAAGAAAACGGTCCAAAAACAAAGACTGATGCCATTTTTAGATATTTATAGTCCTGCTTTCCTTTTCAAGCAAATATTGATATATGTGATTGTTTGCGATTCATTCAATGTATTTCTGCCGCACCTGACAGTCTCCAGACCAGCCTCTTGCCACCCCATGAATATTTTTCCAGATCCACCCCTGCGCAGTGTGACATCTTTCTTGTGGCTGTGATATTTCCTACAGGTCCCTGAATGCAGCAGGATCCAGACCCAGTGCGCGCGCCCCTCAGCCGTTAGTTGTAGTAAAATCATGTAAAGATGGCGGAGTTACAAATGCTGCTGGAGGAGGAAATTCCTGCGGGACGGAGAGCTTTACTGGACAGTTTCACCAACCTGGAGAGAGTAGCGGAGTACTGCGAGAGCAACTATGTTCAGGTACACGCTGCTGCGTCAGTATATGATGTTTATAAGACATGTCAGGGGACATTTGTCGGTGTTGTTGGCCGGGAGTGGGCGGTTTGGAGTGGGGGGGAGTGATGGGGGAGTGATGGGGGAGTGATGGCATGACGGGCAGACAGCAGCAGCCTCCCTTATGTTCCCGTTAGATTCTACATGAGGCAGAAAATCATCTGAAAACGACTCAGAGTGAATTCAGCTCCAAACATGTTCTTCTGAAAATTCAACTTTCATAGCTGGTGTGCAGTGACCTGACTGTGTGGTGTGTGACTGTCACATGTAATGAAGTGATTTAGTTTTTAAAGTTGGTTTTTCTCTTAATTAAGCTGTGATTGGTGTGTTAATGTGTGCGAATGGAAGAACAGTGAAAAGTGTTGAAGTGTGAAATCTACAGACAAGCAGGGATCATTACACACATGTTTTAAGTACTTTTCTCCCATTTATTCATGTAGTAATTTAAAAAAATCAATGATTGTTTTTGGTATGAACCATCATCAGGAATGGATGGTTGAAACTGAGGATGTAAAGTTTTTTTTTTTAATTATTAAATTAAAAATTAAATTAAATATGCATTATTATCGGTACTGGCATTTATTTTATAAAATGATTGCTAGTGACTGCTGCATTCTTTTTCTTGCAGTTGTACATCATTCTAACATTCATTCATTAATTCACATACAGCTTTTTTGTACATGCTTTGGTCATGGCTTTTATTAAATGTTTTTAATTAAAGAAAGAAAGCAGAAGCACTTTAGGCTTAAAGGATAAAATAAGAAATTATTCAAACAAAAAATGCTGTATGATCAGATTTATTCTTTAATAAAGGACAGAAATTACAGAGCTGACATCTGCGATGACAAAGGTGACAGAAGTAACTCTCAGTTCTCTTTAATAATTGAGTAATATTTTTGAAAATAGTACTTTTAAAGAATTAATAAGTAAATAAATAAATAAGTCACCACAGGGGCCATCCAGTCAAAAAAGTTAGGACACGCCCCTTTTGTCCTGTTGTTCATTAAACAAAAACCATCATGGTTCACCTCATGTTTGTTTTTTGTCTTGTAAATAATATTATATGTTGATTATCACAAAGGCAAATTACATTATCTGCAGAAATTATATTATGATGGTATTTATTTCTAGAATAAAAATATATTAAACTTTTGGTTTTGCAGTTAATCAGTAATCTTGTATGTAATGCAACAAAAACCATCAGACATTTCCTTCATGTTTTATTTTATAATATTCTGACTTTTTGTCTGTCTGATGGAGGTGACAAAATCAATTCAGCTCCTCAGCAGCAAAAAATGATATTTAATAAAAAATAAAATCACTTGGAGGTTGGCTTGTAACCAGGTTTAATAGTTTGATATTTTAAAATATATTTTTCCGTCATGAATCAAAACCCTCTGAAAATTCAGTTTTGTCTCAGTTATCAAGAATGAGTGAAATTAAGTACTTTTCTGATAATTAAAGATGAATTAAGTGTGGTCCCTAGCTGTACAAGAAAACTTAAAATCTTCAGAGACATTTCTTGAAATGTATTTACTGTAGCAGAACGAAACAATGATTTATTTGATGTCATTAGAGTTCAAAGTTCATTCAAAGTAAAATTTTAAGGTCCAAATTTGAGGAAATGTCTGTTAGATGTAACCATTAAGATGATGTATCATTTCATATTGTCCTTGAAAATGTTTAATTACAGATTACTTAAAGGGTTCAGTAATAATTTTTCCCATCCTCATTATGTAATATGATCATAATCTAAATAATATGTGGATTAAATAATTAATGAATAATTAATTTATAATAATAAAATAATTAAAATAAAATAATAGACATAGATAAATAAAATAAAACAATATAACTAAATAAACAAAATATGTAAATATTAATAAATACAAAATAAAAGATGTAATAATAAATGAATAAATGAAATTGGATTTTCTGTCAGTCAAACAAATGTTTTCTCTCTGATCCAGTCTCACACAGTCCCACAGCTGACGGTGCGTTCAGGTGCTGCTCAGGTGTCAGCAGGTGTCAGCAGGTAGACGAGGTGTTGAACAGTTAAAAGCTAATGTGGATCCAAATAAATACACAAATAAACAAACACAGTCAGTGATGAACACTGACGGGTTCCACAGTGACTGAGTTACAGAACGTGTTCTTGACATTTTATCTCACAAGATAAACAAGAGGAACAAATCAGGTGAACAGTGAATATACTGATGTAACTTCTTCCTACCTGAAGGTAGAGTCGTTCCTATAACTGATCAGAAATGTCTCTGATACAGCCTACTGGATCATGTATTGATCATGTATTGATCATGTATTGACGAGTATGTGAGTCTCTGCACACTCTGATACCAGGTTATTTATTAGCCTTAAAACTGGACCCTGGTACTTCCCTGCAGCGTCCCATCCATCCACACAGGGTTAGCAAGAAGCTGTTAAATATAATAATATAGTAGGGCTGCATGATTATTTGCAATATTATCAAAATCTCAATATGGCCAAGTGCAGTATCACAGAACCAGGAGCTACATTAAAAAGAGCAACAGGTGCTGGATGGTGAGGACTGAGTGGAGGTTATAAGAAATAATAAATGTCCTTTCAACAATCCAGAATCTAAAGATACTTTACTGTCAGGCAGAACAAAGAAAAGCAGTGATGGAACCACTGTGGGTCATAATGTTCGGTATTTTGACTTGAAAAATGATTGATTATCAAAATAGTTCCTGATTAATTTCCTGTTGATGCACTGATGGTTTTAGTAACACCCAGCGATGATGACCAACTTCTTATTTCTTTTTTACATGTCATGCCTCGGTGCCCAGCCATGTCTCCCATGTGTTGGTCAGTGTGTGTGGGTGTGTGTGTAGGTGTGCGTGTGCCCATGTATGTGTGTGCTTGTGTGTCTGGGTATGTATATATTTGCTTTGTGTGTTTTGTGTATTTATGTTAGGGTGGAGGGGTGGGTTTTTGGTCTCGGGATTTTTCTTTGTTGTTTTAGCCTCTGTGAGGCACTTTGTGTTACCATTGAGTATGAAAAGTGCCATATAAATAAATTTGAATTTGAATTTGAATTTGTTAAAGTCTCTGTAAACCCAAATCCACTGTAGTCTTCTAACCATATCATTCAGGGTCTTTTATACATAAAAGTAAGCGTATAAGAAGTGATCCAAATTCAAAATGTTGTCATCGAAGTTTTTGTGCACTTTCCTATTTTTGGGGTTGAGTTGGGGTGTGTTTGTGCTCCAAGATTTATTACGAAAATAAATCATTTAATTTCACAAACCAGTCATAAAAAATCCATTTCAGTTGCTACGAGGGTGCAACAGAACTTGTGTCCTGCAGCTTCTCTCTGAGTCTGAGCAACTAGTTTAATGAGAAACTAAACTTTGATGTCATATATGCACTTTTACTATTTTTCAGAGGCTTTAAGATAAGTGTAATCTGGGCTGACATCCCTCTCTGTGGTTGGTTAGTGTTTGCCAGGCTGCATTAAGACTTAATGATACTGTATATATATATATGTTAGGGCCCGACCGATATGGATTTTTTGGGGCCGATGCCGATTATTAGGGAAGAAAATTTCCGATAACCGATTAATCGGCTGATTAAATTTTTACATTAATTTTTTTTTTAACAAATGGCTGCTTTTGAGCCTTTCAGACATTTCTTTCTTACAAAGATGTAAATTTAAGGCAGAAAATTAATTGCAAATACTTTTATTGTTTTGAGGCAAGCAGCATATAACACAAACCTTACCATCCTTAACATTACCATTAGGTTTTTTTTTTTTAAATAAAGTGCAAAACGGTAAAGCTTACCTACAGTAACGTACAAATGTTTTACTCAACATCTTTGGTAAACAAACAATTAAAAAACAACTGCAAAAGAATGAGGTATTTTGTGTGGGGCAAGGAGCATAAGAACAATATTATCAAATTCACAAGCCCCTACAACTTGGAGTCCCTCTTAATACTCCCAATTCTTATGATGTTTAAGTTCTGTGATTTCTGACTGACTGTGAATGTGTATGGTACGGGCAGGTAGGCTATGTGGTTGGATGAGAAACTGAGGGGCGGGGGTGAGAGTGAGGAAAACAGGGTCCTGTGTGTGTGTGTGTGTTGTAGTACTTACGTCGGGTTGGACGCTACAATATCAATAAAAACGTGTGCTTAACATAGACGTCGGACCCCACCCCCACAAACCGGACGCGAAATATCCGCGGAGAGAGATGAACCACAGTCTCACTCCCACTGCGTCAACAGCCTGACGAATGGTCAGGGTCCCTCATCGTCTCATACCGACTCATTAGGTACCCAGATTTACATAGAAATCCTACACATACACATACCCACAGACACACAGCTGAGGGGCTGAGGGGCTGAGGGGCAGAGGCGCTTGTCGACTGGCACGGAGAAATGCACGTCTGCGTGCCCCCCAGTGGGTGCTCAACCTGGTCAGTGAGTGGTCGAGGGGTACAGGCCGTCGGCTCGTGGTGTGTGGGGGGCTTTACTGACACGGCTAATGTGTGTAGCTAGGCTAATAGCTGATGGCTTATTCTCACTTTAGCTTGCATACGTAGGTAGTGCTTACACGCAACATAAACAGATAACTCGGCATGACCGAGACCACAGCGAGGCGCATCGTGACGGGGAACTTATTGACTTATTGTTTATTTCACAAACTAGTTATATTTACCTTTGATGCAGACCGCTCGGCTCTGCATGTGCGTTCCAGCCGCTGCCGGCTCCAGGTCACTCTGCTGTGAGGTGGTTAGTGGAGTGTGTCATGAAGTCGGTGCGCCCTCTACTGGTCGGATAAATAATATTGGGGAATCTTTGGGAAAATCAATTCTTTTTCCCTGCAGTTATAATCGGCCATAATCTGCGAATTTTGGCCGATTACCGATTATTCTCAAAAGGGCTATAATCGGCCGATTTAATCGGCTGACCGATAAAATCGGCCGACCGATAAATCGGTTGGGCCCTAATATATATGATTGTATGTGATCATTTAGAATGATTATCCTCAGTTTTGATTGCAGTTTGACTGGTCTGTTTCCCTTCTGCGTTTCTTTCTTCCCTTCTCTTTTTCCTGTGTCCACTTTTCTATTTTAAACTTTCTCCTCTTTCCCGTCTTCCTTCCTTCCTTCAAGAGCAGCACAATTAATCAAAGGTGCAAGATTTGTTAAAGGCAAAAGGAGGAATGTTCTCCTCACACTCCTGTTCTCCTCTCAGCAGTGAGGACATTCTCCTCTCAGCAGTGAGGAACGTTTGAGGAAAGTCTCTTTCCAGTGAGGGACGTTCTCCTCACAGCTCTGCCTCCTCTCAGCATGAGGACGTTCCTCTCAGCAGTGAGGAACGTTCTCCTCTCAGCAGTGAGGACGTTCTCCTCTCAGCAGTGAGAAGTTCTCTCTCAGCAGTGAGGGACGTTCTCCTCACAGCTCCTGCTCTCCTCTCAGCAGTGAGGAATGTCTCTCACAGCTCTGTTCTCCTCTCAGCAGTGAGGAACGTTCTCCTCTCAGCAGTGAGGGACGTTCTCCTCAAGCTCCTGCTCTCCTCTCAGCAGTGAAGAACGTTCTCCTCTCAGCAGTGAGGGACGTTCTCCTCACAGCTCCTGCTCTCCTCTCAGCAGTGAGGAATGTTCTCCTCACAGCTCCTGTTCTCCTCTCAGCAGTGAGAACGTTCTCCTCTCAGCAGTGAGGGACGTTCTCCTCACAGCTCCTGCTCTCTCTCAGCAGTGAGGAATGTTCTCCTCACAGCTCCTGTTCTCCTCTCAGCAGTGAGGAACGTCCCTCTCAGCATGAGGACGTTCTCCTCACAGTCCTGCCTCCTCTCAGCAGTGAGAACGTTCTCCTCAGCAGTGAGGGACGTTCTCCTCACAGCTCCTGCTCTCCTCTCAGCAGTGAGGAATGTTCTCCTCACAGCTCCTGTTCTCCTCTCAGCAGTGAGGGACGTTCTCCTCACAGCTCCTGCTCTCCTCTCAGCAGTGAGGGACGTTCTCCTCTCAGCAGTGAGGGACGTTCTCCTCACAGCTCCTGTTCTCCTCTCAGCAGTGAGGAACGTTCTCCTCTCAGCAGTGAGGGACGTTCTCCTCACAGCTCCTGCTCTCCTCTCAGCAGTAAAGAACGTTCTCCTCTCAGCAGTGAGGGACGTTCTCCTCACAGCTCCTGCTGTCCTCTCAGCAGTGAGGAATGTTCTCCTCACAGCTCCTGTTCTCCTCTCAGCAGTGAGGAACGTTCTCCTCTCAGCAGTGACACCTCGTCTTGAACCCCTCAGTCTCTCCTCATTAGCGTGTTCAGTCAGTTCTCGGTGGATGGATGATGTCCTACATTCACGCTGCCAGCAGATGATGGGAGCTGCTGTTACATAATCCAGTCGTGTTGTTGATCTGGCTTTATGGGCTAAATATTTGGATTCAGGGCTGACCCGTGTTAAGCCCTGCTTGGCCCCGCGTGGCCCCCTCCTGGGTAAACACACAGCTATCACACACTGTCAGGATTAAATCTGTCAGATTTATTTACAGCTGGGCAGCTGCCGCTGATCATTACACTGCTAATTAAATATTGTTCATATCATTATTCTGATCGGAGAGTTCCTGGACAATTAATTAAATTATGCAGGGCTGCACAATTAATGGTAATATGACCAAGTGCAATATCCAAATCGCAGAACCAGAACTAAATCACAATATAATAAAAAAAAACAGCATTATGACCTGGACTAAAAATCTTGTTGTCCAGATGTAAGGAAACATGTTTGTACACCAACTGGTGTAATGCTGAATTAATTCCATTTGTGATGGTTTATCATTTTTAAAAAGTGGGTCCTGGTGTTTGGGAAACACTGAACTAGAGATGCACCGATTGCAGTTTTCTTGGCCAACTCCAATTTTTTAAGGGTCTGCCATGTCAGTCTTTATTAGAGCTATGATTAAATGACTTTCACATTTTCTCCAAATGTGTTCCAGCCAGGCCTTATATCATTATATTAAGATGGAGCAGGATCTCGTGAGATCTCGTAGGAAGCGTGTTTCACGTGATCTCATGTGGAAGCAGATTTAAACAAACCGGAGACTGACGCAGTCCAACAGTTTGCTGTAGTTAAACTTTGCAGTGAGAAAAACAGAAACAGAAGTTAAACGAGTCTGGATGAGAAAATGTTTGAGGAGACGCATCAACACAGGTTGTTTATTCTTCATTCAGAACAGGAGGTGAGATTTTAACTGTCAGTCTGTGAACAGCAGTCTGCCGCTGGCTAACATTAGCATGAAAAGATAGCTCAGTCTCCTTGTAGACTGTCTGTCTTCTCTTTATCCTCTTCTTTGAATCTGTCGCTAATGTCGACTTAATGCACTGTGTGTCTTGAGTGTGTGTGGCTGTGACGTTACTGTCCGTGTTGCTGCGTGCATGACGTGACCATTGTGCAGAGAGAGAGTGTGTGTGTGTGTGTGTGTGTGTGTGAATAGGACCAGAACAGAATCAGATATGTGACGCCACAAGTCAGGGCCGGTCACGCAGAAAACCAGCCGGTTCCAGTTTCTGGCTGGTTGATTGGTTTACCCCTAACATCTACATGACAAATAGGAGTCACATTCATTGCGCCACCTACTGGCTACAGGAAGTAAGCCTTGTGTGACAGTCATCATATGATTTATGTAAAATGTTCCTGATGTGGTCTAAATTCCACCAAAACAAACAAACAAACAAACAAAAAAAGTAAAAAATAAAACACTGAGTTGGTACATTGAGATGTACATGTATGATTCTAGTGTGGGAGACTGCTGTGATTGCTGGAACTCAGAAAACTATGATGATTGGTCAAATTTGTGGAAAAGTCACGGTAATTGGACAAAATTGCAAGGTTGTGCAGAATTCACAGGGATTGGCTGAATTTGCATTAATTGTTGCGATCGCAACTTCCTGGAGGGACTGGTTGTGTAACGAAGCCGTGGCTGGTGTACACCCCAACATGTGCAGGGATGTGAGGGCCCGTGCATCGCTGCTTGCAAGTTTTTTTCCCCTTTCCGTCTTTCTTTGCTGATCTCTTGTGTGTTTTGTCACCTCAGCCTGCTGCTGCAGCTCCATGTTTCACTGCTCAAGAGTGAAAATTAGAGTGTGAGGAAGTAGAAAATGATTCTGGCACTCCTTCTGAGATACTGAGGTTAGCTATGGCACTGATTAGCACTTTGACAGGTTAAAATGACAAACCTTTCCAGTGGCAGCTCAAATCTGTCGCTAATTAAAGTTTCTATGTGCTCAGCCAAGGATCCTTTGTGAGGAAGGACCCTCCACTCTGTAACACACACACACGCAGACACGCACACACACAGAGTCCCGTCCTGCTTTGTTGGTTCTGGCTCGTTCACAGCTGGTCCTGGTTAGCTGTTAGCAGAGGTAGTCGTCATGTAACTCGACCTCCCGCTGCTCATTTGAAACACATGGTACTGCTGCAGGAGGCAGGACGTGGACGCTGTCCTCTCAGTGTGTGTGTGTGTGTGTGTGTGTGTGTGTGTGTGTGTGTGTGTGTGTGTGTGCGCACGCATGTATTTTGGGTTGGAAACCATGGCGATTGGTTTTCCAGTTGAAGGAGTATCAGCCTCCACCTTCAGTGTTGGTGCCAGGAACAGCTCCTGCGGGGGCGTTTGGAAAGACGGGGCTGTTATCACAAGCTTGTTGGCAGTTTGCGAGGCGAGCAGATCATGTGTGAAAGACTGACGTGAATTCACAGAAAAACTCCGCTTTAATATTCACAGTTTGTTTTATGTGGATTATTTAGGAACAAGAGTGCTGTCGTTTGGCCACAGCACTTTCACTAAGCTGCAGTCAGTCATTTCCTACATTTCCCAGAATACCTTTCAACAAGATCCAGAGAAGAGCTGTGTCCAGCACCAAAATGATTTGTCAATTAATCAATAAGTCAACTGACCAAAAACAATTTCAGGAAAACCAGCAAACCTTCCGCTCTGTTTGGAGCCGCTCCACCGATATGTCTCCGACCAGCTCTTCCTGTTTGGCACCTGAACTGTAACTGAACCCGAGCTGTTTCATACAACCTGTTGGATATTATCACTTACATAACATCTGGTACGGTTTTTGCTCCATCTGCAGGATGTTTCAGGCTTGTGTAACTGCTGCAACTGAAACATGTTCTGTGTTCCTGCTTCAGTCTCCAGACAGGGAGACTTGGAGCAAATTTTAGGATATTTGAGTCATTTATTATCTTTATACAACACAGGGTTGCACAATAAATGGGAGCTGCACTTCCTTCATGCTACGAACATACAGCATACTCTGAAAATGTATATAGATTATTAATTGAATTCAAAATTCAATAGGATAAAATATAAAACAATGGAGCAAACCTCTATAAGGTGTGAAGCAGGTCTCTGTAAGATATGGAGCAGGACTCTGTAAGATGTAGAGCAGGACTCTGTAAGATGTGGAGCAGGACTCTGTAAGATGTAGAGCAGGACTCTGTCAGATGTGGAGCAGGACTCTGTTAAGATGTAGAGCAGGACTCTGTAAGATGTGGAGCAGGACTCTGTAAGATGTGGAGCAGGACTCTGTAAGATGTGGAGCAGGACTCTGTAAGATGTGGAGCAGGACTTGTCAGATGTGGAGCAGGACTCTGTAAGATGTAGAGCAGGACTCTGTAAGATGTGGAGCAGGACTCTGTCAGATGTGGAGCAGGACTCTGTAAGATGTAGAGCAGGACTCTGTAAGATGTGGAGCAGGACTCTGTAATATGTAGAGCAGGACTCTGTCAGATGTGGAGCAGGTCTCTGTAAGATGTGGAGCAGGACTCTGTAAGGTGTGAAGCAGGTCTCTGTAAGATGTGGAGCAGGTCTCTGTAAGATGTGGAGCAGGACTCTGTAAGGTGTGAAGCAGGTCTCTGTAAGATGTGGAGCAGGACTCTGTCAGATGTGGAGCAGGACTCTGTAATATGTAGAGCAGGACTCTGTCAGATGTGGAGCAGGACTCTGTCAGATGTGGAGCAGGTCTCTGTAAGATGTGGAGCAGGACTCTGTAAGGTGTGAAGCAGGTCTCTGTAAGATGTGGAGCAGGACTCTGTAAGATGTGGACACAGCAGTCTCTGGTTACCATTTTTTGCTAAATGAAGGCAGTTTTTAATTTTTTTCTGTTTCCATCAGTCTTTTCTATTGTCACACTTTAGCATGCAAATGAAAATACTTTGACAGAAACAGTGATTGGTTGTTTGTACTTTGGGCTGGATCACAGGTGCTTTAACAGCCTGTCTGAATGACAGAACTGACCCAACAGAGAGGTGAGGATAGAATCATATCAGTGACATATTCATTATGTTGGTTTCTAATCCTGCTCTAGTGCTGAACTTGGTCTCTGTCTTTACTCTTCTTCAGTAGATGTGACTGTTGATTTGAATGTTGGTGCAAAACGGCAGCTTTGGACAGAAAACAAATACAAAGACTCGACATGTTTTAGGTGGATTTAGCCTTTAATAAAAGTAGTAGCTCGATGTAAGCATTTCATTTCAGGTTAGCTGTTCTGTGACGTAATGATGTGATAAAATGTAGATTAGATCTGTGTTAGTCCTGTAAGTTTAAAACACATCCTGTCACACACATGAACACACACTCAGATGAAATGAAGGACCTGTCCTTGTAAGGTAAAGCAGGCGGTTGGCAGTTAGTGGACGTCTCTCTGAGAAAAGGTACAAACAGACCTGTGTGTGTGTGTGTGTGTGTGTGTGGAGAGAGAGAGAGAGAGAGAAGAGTGTGTGTGTGTGTTTTGGATCTGGTTCAGAGCACTGGCAGAATGGCACTTATAAAGTGTGATGAGGTGTCTGTTACTCTAACACACACACACACACACACACTCTCTTTGTCACACACTTGCATGCGTGGTTAGTGAGACCTGTGAGAGTCCAGAGTTTGACATTAAGCTTTTCCAGCCACTTGTCCCTCTTCAGGGTGTCAGGAGATCAGAAATGTAGTTGTTGATACAACAGCAAGGTGGAAATTAACTTTTTAAAATGTGAACAGAAGAAAACAGGTGAAAACAGGAGAAATGTGGGAGCTGGGGTGGGTCTGTTATGTCAGAGAGTTAGAGAATAATTTAGATTAACATCAGATTTTAACTCCTTTACTACCTTGTTATTAATATTATGAAGAACAGTTAAAGGAGTAATGTGTACCAGTTAGGGCTGTCACTTTTTATTCGCGTTTCGAACATTCGTTCGGACTTGAGGTGAAAAGTTCATGTTCGAGCTGTAATTACCTGTTCAAAATGGCGGCTGCAGTCTCTATAGGTGCATCAGACAATTTGATGTAGTTTGACTTGTGATCCAACAGAGGGCGCTCTAACAGTGCGTTCAGACCGAACGCGAAGCGAATTTTCGCCTCGCGTTACTCGTGCGAATTTGGCTGCGTAGTTGTTGAATTTACTCGCGTGAGTAAACAACTCGCGAATATTTGCCCAAAATGAAGGGGAGGGGCTACCGGCTACGTCACTGACGTCATCGTCTAGAATCTCAACGCTGATAGGCTGTCCCGACACAGCTTCACGCGAATATTTCGCCAAAGTTCAATTTTTTGAACTCGTGCGAATTAGCGCTGCGTCATTCGCGTCGCGAATTCGCATATTCGCATCGCGCCAAGCCCGCGATTCGCGCCGCCGGCACAAATTCGCGTGTATTCGCGTCTTTGCATTGACTTTGTATGTAATCTTCGTCACGCGAAAAATTTGCTTCGCGTCCGGTGTGAACGCACTGTAAGAATTCACTATCATGTTGACCCTTTGCTGCCCTACTGACCTATCACTAAACGAAGCTAATGTTAATGTGTTATTTTGCTACGAAAATGGAGGACAATAGCGAGCAAAGCCGTCCTGAGCGGACAATCGCGACACCAAAACATCTGAGAAGCAGCATGTGAAAGTATTTTGGGTTCCACACCATGGATGGCAAAGTCACGGACAAAGATAAGGCTGTTTATCGACTTTGTAAAAAGCAGCTGTCTTACCCGGGGTTTACACCAGGCGTGGCTGCGCCGCGGTTTTGTTCCGTCATGCGCACAGCTGCAGTTCCCACCAGCAGTGTTTCAGAAGCGTTACAGCAGCGCGGTGTTTTGCCCGCCTGATCATGTTTACTTGCTCAGATTTTGTTGATTAGGTCTGGCAGTGTGTCAGGCAGAATAAATAAATACCCTCTCAGTGTTTGGTCCTTGGAGCTCAGAAGAGTTTTCTGGCAAGGAAAAATAATATTGGCTGAATTTTAGTCTTATTTTTGTTTTTATTTTTGGTATTGAATTGTTGATTGAGAATCATGGAAATTCATTGGTGTTAGCATGGGGGGGGGGGGTACATTTTTAATTTTTTTTTTAATTTTAGCAATTCATTTATTCATTCATTTATTTATTTATGCATCTATCTATCCATCCACCCACCCACCCATCCATCCATCCATCCATCCATCCATCCCTCCTCATTAATTCACTCACCAAGTTCAGTCTTGTACAGCCATGCAGAGTATCTTAAGTCTGACAGCCATGCTGGATCAAAGCCAGACTGACGGTGGTGACCCGTCTGCAGCTTCTTACTACGTGTCTCGGTGGGAGGGCTGGAACAGGTGTGTTTAGTACTAGTTGTGGCGACGTTAACCGGGGCAGGGGATTGGCAAGCGCTGTGGTCGGGGCTGGGAGAGATGCTCTCATTTAGGCTAGCACCCACCGTAGAGTTAGCTGTGCTCCCCGCCTCGCCACATACGGTTCGTTTAAAAAATGCAGAGATTTTTGCCTGGGGGCGAACGTTAATAATTTGTTTGTTTGTTGTTGATTTTTTTTTTTTTACCGTAGTTAATGTCGGCAACAGTCTCTCTCCTCCGCTCTCTGAGTGTGGGTGTGTGTGTCTGTACAGGTGTGAGTGCACGTGTGTATGTTGTGAGAGAGGAGCGAGGGGGGAGCCCCTCCCGTCACAGAGGAGAGAAGAAATGCATTTTAATGAATGTAATGAAACGATAGCGACGCATTAGACTCTGAAATTGCGCTAATTAGAGTTAGCTTTTTTTATTTGATAAAAAGAACGCCTGTTATAGGCCCTTTTGATTAAAATAAAAATTAAATTATGGAATTTTTAAAAAAATCTATGACTTGAATTTCTGGGTGGGGATCCTGTTGGCAGGGCGGGGGTGTCTGTTGGGGGGGCGGGGCACCCTCCCAAATACACTATAGAGGAAACACTGGTGTTATAGGGCAGTAACAACAAGGCGGTATCATTTTGTTGGGTAAACATAATATCCCTTGACATAATCTAATCAAAACTTTGGTAAAGCGTTCGCTGTAAATACGTGTGTACTCTGACGGCTGCCACTGTTTGCCCTCCCCGGGGACAGAGGCACGTTTAATGGCACAAATCCACAATCTCCTCGTTTCTGGGTTTACTTTGTTGGACAGGATTCTGTAGAAACACAGCTCAGTCTTGTGTCCTCGTTAGTTAGTGCATCCGATCTTACAACGAGTATCCGAAACAACAGAGACCGTTCAGTTCGTAAGCTGGTGGGCAGTGGAAGACAGCATTATTGTGCCTTCCAATGGGGCGTTCCATACGGACGTGATGTCACATGAAAACTATGAATATGGGAATAAACACCCTGCCTTGTTTGCATGTCTTTAAACCAATCACAGACATCTTGGGCGGAGCCTAGCCCAGGATGCAGCGACAGTGCTGCTGCAAAATTATTTTAAAGATTATTACAAAAATTAAAATGACTACATCCCTGTTCACAGCTGTTATTTTGTTTACGTTCGTACCATTATCATCCCAGGTCCTAATTTGCTGTTTTCAGCGTGCAGGTTGCAGCTCAGAGGTTGTTCTTGTTTCCTGGGGACTTTGAAAACGCAGATAGCGGTTGCTGCGATACTGCGGCCAATGGCAGGACTTAAACCAGCAGCGTGCATCCAGTGAGTCAAACTACATGAAGTGAAACTCACTCACATAAGCTAATATTAACATTTGACAGCCGCTGTGCCTTCAGGCAGCTGTACGCTCTGTCGTTCGCTCTGTCCCCGGCCGTGTTGCTGGAGCTTGTTTGTATTCTCACAATAATTCAGACAAACAGAGGAGCAGGAATGTGAGCAGCAGAGCCGAGTGTGTGTTCATTAGAAAAGAGGTCAGAGGAATCAGAGCGTGCATATGATTCATGTAGATCTGATCTGATTCATCTACATCAACCTCATGAATTTAGATAGAACTGGAAAAAAGCAACAGCAGTGTGTGTGTGTGTGTGTGTGTGTGTGTTGTGTGTGTGTGTGTGTGTGTGGTGTGGGCTCTGCCCTGTCCTCAGGCCAGAAGAGGCAGCCCTCCAACTAGGTCACAGCATAACAGGACATCAGATGGCTGATGGGAAAGAGGGAGAGAAAATAAGAGATATCAGGATGATGTGATGAAGTCGAGTCACCTTTATTTATAAAACCCAAATATCACAAATTATCCTCGAGGGTCTTTACAGTCTGTAGCAGACGAGTCCTTCTGTTCTTAGAGCCTCGATTCAGACAAAAAAAAAAACTCCTTCAAAGACACTTTAACAGGTAAAAATGAGTCTGTTCAGGACGGACGGACAGTAAAAAGATGACATCTGTATTACAGCTGCAATGATTAATCGATTGCCAACTAATTTGATAATCAATTAATTGTTTTGAGACTTTTTAAATTAAAAAGATTGATGATGAAAATAATCACCACAGAAAAGACTTGAAAAATAGGTCCAAACACAGGGCCAAGTCTGTGTGCTCCACATGTTTGGACCTATTTTTTATTGACAAGATTGTGGCAGGCAGGATCAATTAATTGGTCAACTGTTTTGAGCTTTTTTTTTTTTTGATAAAAAAAAAAGATTAATGATGAAAATAATCGTTACAGGAAAGACTTAAAAAATCATCCAAACATGTGGAGCGCACACGTGTACATTTTGTAAATAAAAAATATCCAAATTCTCTGACTTCAGCTTCTCAAACGTGATTATTTTCTGGTTTCTTTTGTCCTTTGGTCCACAATGAACTGAATAACTTTGGGTTTTGGACTAAAGAATTTGAGGACGTCGTCTTGGGCTTTGGATAATCGGCATTTTTCACCAATTTCTGTTAGTTGTTTGGTCCATAAAATATCTGAGAAGGTGAAAAATTAATCCTGTCACAATCTTGTCAGTTGAAAAATTGATCCAAACACGTGAAAACATCTGTTTTCACGTGTTTGGATCAATTTTTCAGCTAGTGATCAATCTGACTATAGTTTCTCCACTAACCAGTAAGTTGTTGTGGTCCACCTGCTCTCACATTCTCACAATCATTCAGCTCTGGATCGTTCTGTCTGAACAGCCCAGTTAGTTAACATGACGCCAGCAGGAAACGAGCGGCGCTTCAGTGTCTCCGCCTCCCGCGTTCTCTGACTGTCAGTCGGCTAAAAGTTAGTTTACATTTTTAATAGAGAGTTGAGATCTAATTTATTAATTTCTCCCTCATCCTCCTGATGAAACAACGCTCCACATCACCACACCGCTGAGGTGTGAATGATGTTGACAAAAACCTCCTGACCAATCAGAATTGAGTATTTTCTTTAAAGAATTTGCAGTAGTTTGAGACCTGATTGTGAATGTGGGGCTGTGGGTCATTCTGTGTGTGTCTGTGTGTGTGTGTTTCTGTTTGTGTTTGTAATATTTCTTTACGTGTGTATTGTGTGTGTGTGTGTGAGTGTGAGAGAGACACACATCGGTGTCAGTGTGTTTCTTGTCAACCTCAGGCATGAATGAGTTTAGTGCTGACCTACATCCTGCTTCAGCACACAAACACACACACACACACACACACACACACACACCATTTTTTCTGTAGAAACTACACTGGTGTGTTATGTACACACAGTAAACTTGTGCACACACGGGATGAAGATTGTAAGCACTTTCTTTAATTGATCATAGGTGACATTAATGATTAATTTATCGATTAATCGTTATTATAAAAAACTAAAAATAAACAAAACCAAATGCATTTTTCCTCCTCAATCAAAGCTTTGTTTGTCAGTGTTGTAGAACCTGTGAAACATATAAAGACCTAAAGACCAACATATTAAACACTGAGGGCCTGATTTACTGACATCCCAGTTAAAGAGTGCTGAATTGTGTGTGTGTGTGTGTGTGTGTGTGTGTGTGTGTGTGTGTGTGTGTGCGCCTTCTAACATTGCATGTTTGGTACATGTGCATTTTGCAGGTGATCAACTAAGAATAATTTTGTAAATAACAGCAGGATTTAAATGAGGGTTTTGTGTGTTTCACAGGTTTCCATCGTTGGAGATGATCTTTCTTATGACAATAAATTTGAATTGAATTAAACATTTATTGGTTAAATGCTCTGATGGTCTAAAATTCACTCCAGCTGCAGGAGTTAAATTGCAGCGCCTCTGATATGGTGCTACAGGTTCTTTAGTTTGTTGTTAATAAATGTGTTTGGATGGATGTTCTTTAACTCAGCCAGTTCTTGTCACTTTGCCTGACTTACAGTTTTGAAACAGCAGTATGGATTTACTCAGAAGACGCTGCCTGTTTTCACTGACGTTAAATTAAACACTGACGTTAAAAAGTCTTAAATTTAACTTGCTGATACACGTGGACACTCTGTAAAAATAAACTGTTATATTTCAAATCTGATTTAATTTTACTTGATTGACCAAATTCTTAATGACTGATTAATTGATCATCGATTGATTGTTATCGTCCCCAGCAGTAAATGTACTCTCACATATGGTTACACACACGTTGCAGCGGACTGACACACACACACACACACACACACACACACACACACACACACACACACAAACACACACACAAACACACACACAGTTTGTCTTGGTAAAGTGCTGAATGTGATATTTCAGCATAAATCGTGTGTATCTGCTGTATGTGTGTGTGTGTGTGTGTGTGTGTGTGTGTGTGTGTGTGAGATATCATGCAGCTGTCTGTCATCTTCATTAACGTTACATTTCCACACAGTAAAGAGGTGGAATCATTTAATCAGAGTTCATCTGTCTGTTCATCGTGTTTCTGTGTTTCTGTGTTTCTGCAGATGAAGATCAGGCTGCATTAATATCATCAGTATGATTCTGTTTGTTGATCAGATTTCAGTGGTGGCTGCGGAGGATTGTTTCTGACTCATGTGATCCAAACATTTCCAACTGGGTTCAATATTAACTGTGACTCCAGACACTAAATATTCCATCTCCTGTGATTTTATCTTCACCAGCCTCACACTTCAGCTCCACAAACATCCTGATTCCTTCACTCACTATAATTACAGGAGTATCACAGTCACATCACCTCCATCCACCCCAACATAAAGAAACATCAGAGTCACACCACAGCATCATGTTCATCAAATCTGCTGTATCAAGTTTAATAGTTTAATGTGCAGTTGTCATGTTAGAAATAAATGGCAGCATTAAGATCACTTTCAGTCCAACAGTAGTTTTCTGCAGAATTCTTCTTCTCCTGCTTTGTTTGCAGCAACAGTGTTGCTTTTTGTCGTGATATATTTTTTATATTTTCCACAGCTCCTAATTATAGCAACCTGTTCATTTTGACTGAAGTGGGCGGTTCACGATCGCTTCACTTTGTGCAGAAGAAGAGTCACATGATGTAACAAACGCCCCTTTTTATGTGAGCGTGCACAGAGTCTGAAGAAGACAGTCTGATTGGATTTTAGGTTTTGTTGTGCAGCTCATGTAAAGAAAGCCCGGCTGTGATGAGCTTCCTTTGTAGTACAGCTGTCTGGCAGCCTTAAAATATAAAAATAATAAAGAACAAAAAAAATCTAACAAAAAGAAAATAAAACCAATGAAGACAGAAAGAAGAAAAGGAACAATAAATAATGAATACAGTTACACAAAAAAGAAAAAAATGCATGGGAGAGAAATGAAAATCCTCCCTGGAACATTTTTAAATTATTGAAATATAAAATTAGAAGATAATCATCCCATGTTTAATTTCTCAGTTGAGCCTCTTAATGTAAACCTGATTTTTTTTCAAGTTTCAGAAAGGACATCAGTCCTCCAACCAGCAAGCTGCTGATGGAGGGTCGGATGATTTAAAAACTGACGAGTTATTTTCATTAAAGAAAGTTTATTTGTATAAGAAACAGACTCATTTAATCCAATAAAGTTTGTTCAAATTGAGGAGTTTGCTTGAGATTTTATTTTCCGAGGGTGATGATGTCATAAAATATGTCAACAGACGTCCAAAGCGTTTGAAAACCTCAATAGAAGTTTTTAATTTGAAATAAAAACACAATTGGTCACACATCACAAAACTACACAATAGTAATGATGTGGAATGAAAGTGTCCAATAGGTGACAAAAGTCTCAGCTGTCCTGTTGAGACTTTCCCAGGGGGTTATGGGTAATAGTTAATGTTGGTGGGTTAACAAAAATAAAATAACAAACTTAAGAAAAATTTGAGGAGTGTGTTTGGTCTTGATGATGTTTTCTTCTGCCAGAATAAAATGGCAGCGCTGACTCTGTCCCCTCTGTCCCCTCTGTCCCCTCTGTCCCTGCAGTCAGCAGACAAGCAGCGAGCACTGGAGGAGACAAAGAGCTACACCACCCAGTCCCTGGCCAGCGTCGCCTACCTCATCAACACGCTGGCCAACAACGTGCTGCAGATGCTGGACATCCAGGCGTCGCAGCTCCGCCGCATGGAGAGCTCCGTCAACCACATCTCACAGGTCTGTCCCCCGTTTGGTTCATTTTTAAAGTCAATTCTCCTCTGAAACCCTGCGAAAATCAGAAAAACTCTAAAACTCACAGTCATCAAGCTAAAAAAAAGCTGCAACACTACATCAGTTAGTCAGACAAGGTGTGTTCAGAAGCTCTGATGCTGCAAAATGTTGTGAAAAGTTGCTTTTAAACTGTGAACATGCATGAAGTGTGAGCCACAGTCCATAAAACTGTGGATACAGTAGTGCAGCTCCGTTATTCATGCTGAGAGGACTCGAGGATGAAAGCACACAGTATATAATCATGTATGCATGCAGGCTCATTTATGTTCTCCGCTGTGCTCTCCTCGCTCCTCGCTGTCGAGTGCAGCAGCCCAGAATTTCATCTCAGGAGGTTTAGTGCACTTTGAAATATAGAACAAAACTCCTAAAGCATGCAGCAGTGTTGAACTGCAGAGGTGCAGCAGATTAAGAGACTGCAGAAACTCGTTACCTCTGTCCACATAAACTGAGAGGGTTTCATAAACGTGGGGTCTGATGGTAATGTACTTTTTATTTACCCACTCATGTGGCTCCGGCTCTGGTGCCCTTTCTTGTTGCACAGCTAACTGAGCTAACTTTACTGTCAAGAAACTAGAAAATATTCACATTTAAGAAGCTGAAATCAAAGAATTTGGACCTTTTTTTCTTACAGAATGACTCAATTATTTTCATCACTGATTATTTTTATTAAAAATGACCCAAAACAATTAATTAATTAATTCTGCCACAATCTTGTCAGTTGAAAAATAGGTCCAAACATGTGGAGCTATGTTTGGACCTATTTTTCAAAACTTTCTTGTAACAATTGATATTGATTATTGAAATGATATTGAAGCTCTTATTCTCAGGTAAAATAACTACATACTGTTTGTTTAATCTGTCACCCACCGCAGGAACCCGGGTTCTTGTTTATGTGACGTGTAAACTATCAGGTTACTACAGGAAGTCAGGAGAAAGCAGTTTGTTTAAGTGTGTTCAGATCCACAGTCTGTGGGAGACGAATGAAACCACCTGTAGGTGTGATCACAGCAGCAGTGATCTGATCAGCTTACACAACATTCAGCTCCCACACAGAAGAACACTGACGCCAAACCATCAGAGAGAGTAAAAAATAAACTCTTGAGTCTGTAAGAGAACATGAGAGAACTCACAGCGAGGATCCACCAGGTCACAGTCACGTCTCACTTTGGCTCCACATGTTCATAAGAAGTCTCTCACCAAAGTAAAACTGTTAACTAGAACCATAAACAGTTCCTCGGCTTGGCCTCACAGGTGAACCCTTTTTGGTTCCTGGTAGAGCCTTTTTTAATGTTTACACCCTTTCAGAGAGTTCTACCTAGAATCCAACATAGAGTCCGCTCTAGAACCCAGAGTCCGTTTTGAGAGGTTCTACAGAGAACCCTGCTGTGCACTCAGAACTCTCTCTCGGGGTTCAATCCAGAACCTTTCCACATTCTGAGCATGGTAACAAAAACCTGCCCAGAGAGTTCTGCCAAGAATATTTTTTATATTCCAATGTTTTTTTTCTAGAACCTTTTTTATATCCAAGCGGTTTTATCTAGAACCCACAAAGGGGATTCTACAAGAACCTATTATATCCCAAGGCTTTTATTTAGAACACACTCTGGGCGCTCTACTGAGAACCCAACATAAAAGGTTATACCTAGAACATTGGTGAAAGATTTCACCCTGAACCCGTTTTGAGAGGTTCTACAGAGAACCCTTCTATGGTGTACATCCAGAACCCTCTCTGGCGGTTCAATCCAGAACCTTCCCATGTTCAAGAACCTTTTTTTTAAATTCCAAGGGTTTTATTTAGAACCAACCAAGAGGATTCTACAAGAACCTTTTATATTCCAAAGGTTTTATCAAGAACACACTCAGGGGTTTTGCGGAGAACATTTTTTATATTCCAAGGGTTTTATCTCGAATCTGCCTAGAGGGTTCTGTCAGGAACCCTTTTATATTATGGTACAAAGAAACCTTAACAAACTCTTGACAAGAAAGTTCTTCAAAGATTTCAACAATCCTTGAAGAACTCTTTTTTTCCAGAAAGGGTTCTTTGGATCAAAAGGGTTCATAATGGAACCCCTAGTCTTACAAAGAACTCTTGACAAACTCTTTTGGGAAAAAAAGGGCTCTTCAGAACCAAATGGTTCTGGGTAGAGCCTCAGTCGTTGAGGAGGAACCCTTTTGGAACCCTTTTGGAACCCTTTTTCCTCAGAGTGTAGCAGCTGCGTCCAACACTTCAATTCATATTCAAAGTCCCATCATTCATACAGAGTAAGCTGACGTGTCGCTCTGTGTTCTCTGTGTTCTCTGTGTTCTCTGTGTTCAGACTCGTTCTTTAACTGAAGGAAACAAAGTCACTTCATTCACTGAACATTTTAAATCCACAACAGCGTCTTTCTTCAGAGTGTGTGTACATTAAAGAGTGTTCCTCGGTGGTACAGAGGGTCCCTTCTGCTCCTGAATAATCTGTATAATCACAAACTCTGCCTGCAGAAATAATGAGATGCTTCTCTCTCTGTTATTGTCAGGCCGGGACTGTGATTGCGCACCATAATTACCACTTTCTGTTCGGTGAGACACAGTCACATCTGTTATGTAGGCGAATCGTGCTGCGCTGTGAGGCTCCCTCTCATAAAGAATCACACCGAGATGATCTGACAGAATCCAGTTTGCACTTCATGCCGTCGTAATCAGCAACCAACAAAGACGTTGTGTTAGAAGAAGAAGAGGAAGAAATCAGAGACAGGAGCGACAACATGCTGCGTCTCTGAGGAGAAGTACCTCGAGTTCATCATCCATGATCTAAAATAGACTAAATTCAGTGTGTAGGAGGTAAATAGTTCGTACAGGGAGTGTTCTGCTTTGTTCTTATTTAAGAACCAAAAACCCAGACACCCTTTGACCGCTGTGAGAAATCTGTTATGTAATTAATGTTCATTAAAACAAACATGATCTTTTCTCTTCCCACCTGAGTTTGCAGGCCAGTCAGCACTTTAACAACAGATTTTCATACATATTAAAATGCATCACACTAAAATATCTACAGTGTGAGAGCACAGACCCAGTGTGAAATTCATTCAACCTTTATTTTAACTCGGAAAGACTTTGAGGTAGAGACCTCATTAACAATGTAGCCTAATAAAACAATAAAATAAAAACTCCTAGACACAGAAAACACCAGAGAGAAACTTACAGAAAAGTGGCAACAAGAAGTAAAAAGCAATGAAGAGTAGGGATGGGTACCGAATTCGGTACTTTTTTAGGTACCGACCGAATTCCGTCGGTTACTACCGAGTACCGATTCACGTGAAATCAAACGGTACCATGTTTCGGTACCTAAACGCATCCTTGTGACTGTAAGGAGTGGAAGAGTAGGCGATTTTCCATGCCGGACTTGAACACAACTGTTACCGGCCTGAGCATTCCCCTTTAAGGAGGTGGTGGGTAATGTAGTCCGCACGTAGCCGTGTTGTTGTAGTGTGTACGCCCGCAGGTGTGTGTCCTCCCTCTCCGGTGAAGTGTGTGAGAAGTAACGCCAGCTCTAGCTACTGTAAGTTGTATAGTCAGTGTGGTGAAGCTCAACTCTACAGCCATAAAAGTACTGTGCTTGTCACGTCAGAGTGAAGGAAAGAGCTGAATAAAGCCCCGGTCCGGTCCATGTGTTCAACTATCCGCCTCTCCTCCTCTGTGTGTGTGTGTGCGCGAATAGCCCGGACTGCTGGTTACCAGCGCAGAACGAGCCAAGCTTTATAATCAGCTGCTCCATACCACGGTTAGGAGCTACAAAGCTGAGGAGGTAACACAACACAGGCTGAAGACTGTACAACTTTCGACAGCCTCAGATCTACGGCTACAACTCCTGTATTCAGCACCGTTAACATGCCTGCATCCGTTAGCGACGCGTCGTCTGCAGCCAGCAACGTGAGAAGAAATGGCCTTAACACTTCGTCTGCTCCAAGTAAATAAGCCTGGTGACATTAGCTTGGCATTTTAACTTGTATTAGTTATCGTTATCAGCTCGGTTCCTCGCACTTTGTAACGTTAATATTTACAAGTCAGAGGGGAAAGAAAGGAAGAGGAGTACGTGGAGCTGGGTTTTAATTTGTGCATTATTAAGAAAAAACACTGTGTTGTTGTAGTTAAGGGTTTTCATGTTGTTCATGAAATTTGTGAAACAACTGCGATGTTACAACACAAACAGTTGGATGTTGTTTTGCTATATTTGTTAAAGTTTATATATTGAGAAATAAATATGTTACATTGAAAATTTTTGAGATTTTATTATTAAACAAATTAACATTTATTACCACACAAGCACACACAAAAGTACCGAAAATTGGTACCGTTGAGTACCGATACCGATTTGCAGGTACCGGGTATCGGTACCGTATCGGTTCAAATGTGAAAGGTACCCATCCCTAATGAAGAGAGAGTTAAATGGAATAAAAAGGATGTGGTGAGGATGTGAAGAGCGAGTGCTGATGGAGCTGCAGCTCCACCTGAAACCATGTGAAAAAAAACAAACAAAAAAAACAAAAAACAGCTGATCCGCAGGAGAGACAAAAGGAGGGAGAGAGTGTGTGAATATGGACAGATGTGTCGACGTGATATAAAAACTTTTTATGGTCATGACTCATAATATTACCGTTTGCTTCTGTGGTGTGTGATTTCATTATTCCCACGTCCAAACTGTGTACTTTTAAGTACATAATTACTTCATGCTGATTCATCATAACTGAGAGGGAGGAGAGAGAGACAGCAGAGAGGAGGGAGAGAGCGAGGGGGAGTGTGTGTGTGTGTGTGTGACGTGTCGATGTGATATAAAACTTTTTTGATCCTAAATCCTGATGTTACTGTACAGTTCTGTGGTTTATAATTATTATACAATGCAGACTAAAATATCTGTCTCAGGAGTAAAAAGCAATAAAAGCCACAATGAAATTTTAAAAACAGTTAAATATGTAAATTGCCCTGTGGATAGAAATGAGGAAACTTGAAATTGTTCTGCATGTTGTTCCAAATTCAGTAAAAACAGCCATCAGCTGCAGCGTAATCTGAGTTTGATAAGAGCCCACATGAAAAGAAAGCATTGAACTGATGTAAGGAGGTAAAAGACTGATAAGATCTTTATAAATAAATAAAACCCAGTGTCCTTCACGCTTCACACAGAGAGAGGGACACCCAGCCTAATGACGGGTGTTAATGAATCTTAAAGCAGAGTGATAAACAGAGTTCAGGGGCTTCAGCGTGGCAGCTGAGGTGTGCATGTTTAAAACATCACCAGTCTAATACTGATTAAAAAAAGTGAAGATGAAATGTGAATTCTCACACTGAATTCAATTTGTATTTTGAACTGTTGATCAGACAAAGAAAGACGTCATTACAGCCATCAACGTATTTGTATGTTGATAAATTCCTGAAAAAAAACATCCTCAGTTTTGGTCCCTCCAGAACAGCTGTTCTCATTTCTGTGTCTGTCTGTGTGCTGTTGTCTCAGAGACAGGAAAAATGTCTCTGTGTCAATGAAATCTTACAATCTTACAAATTCATTTAGGACACATTTTATCCAAAGTGATGTACATCTGAGAGCAGATACAACACAAGCAAAGATCTAGTTGGGAGAGAACAACTCGAATAAGAGCTACAAACTGGAAGAGTCCAGCTCACGACTTTGGGCCCTGCTGTGGTGGTTGAATCAGGCGTCTTTCATTGTCAGAGCGCAGTGAGCAGGAGGGAGTGAGTTCAGGTAGGCGGGAGCATTTTTAGTTGCTGTTTTGTAGGCGAGTGTCTGGGTTTTGAATCCAGTGAAGCCAGTGGAGTGATCTGAACAGTGGGGTGACGTGCTGGATCATCTTTAGAGGTTTGAACATGCATGATGCAGGGAGGCCTGCCAGTAAGGAGCTGCAGGAATCAATGCATGAGATCCTGAACCAGGAGTTGTGCTGCACGCTCAGATAGGTAGGTTCTCATCTTATCCTGATGGTGTACAGGGAAAAATGGCACAACCAAGCAATCGAGGCCACGTGGACCTTTAAGGTTAGTTGGTCGTCGATCATGAAGCCCAAGTTTCAGACAGACCTTGTAGGTGTGAGCTGGGTGGATTTGAATTTGTTACAACCCTTAGCTCATGGTGGAAAAGGGAAAGCAACATAACCAGTTGTAAATGGTGAAATAAAGTTATTTATTTAGCACAGTATGAAAACTTGACAAACGGGAAAAAAAGGGGAGGCAAAACTGCAAAGGGAAAAGGGCCAATAGGTGCTGCTCAACTTAACAAAAGAAATATATCAAAAAAAGATTTACAGAAGAGGATTCAACTACTGCCTAAAAGGAAACAACAAAAATAAGCTGTAAAACAGAATCCTCTCTGACTAACTTATCATGATAAAAACAGAAGTACGAAAGAGACAGCACCCCATCACCTGATGTCTCTAGACATACGTCAAATCCTACATGTGGGTCAGTAGAATCTGTTTTTAAACCTAAATCCTGGTCCAGTCCAGTGTTTTTTACAACAATAATCAAAGTGCCTCATTTTAGACAAAAGTTACTCTCGCTGGCGTTCACCAAAAACAACATCGAGAGGCACAATTGGCAATCTGTATGTTAGCCATCCAGACTGATGCTCTCACCGAGCTTACTCGTGTTGCTCCCCTGTCTGCATCCCAGTGATCGATAGACTAGACTGGTGCTGCACCACTGATGGGCAGGACAGGGCGGGAGTGGGAAGATGGAGTAGGCCACACCCCCTCTCCCAGCTGGGCCAACCACGGGCCAGGGTCCACACACTCTTATCAGCATAGACAAAACTACATGGCAAAAGGGTAAAACAAAGAGGAGGGCACGGCAGCGGCTGTAACAGAGTTGGATACTGATTCCTCGTTGTATAGAGGGACTGGCTGGGATGACGAGGAACTCAGTCTTGGAGGGGTTGAATAAAAGGTGGCGAGATATCAGCGAGACATGACGAAATGCAAGCAGAGACCGTGTGGTCGTCTGGAAGGAATGACAGGAAGAGCTGGGTATCCTCGGCATAGCGATATTAGAGAAGCCATGGGAGTGGATTATCAGTGAGGTGAGGTGGTGTACACTGAGAAGAGGGCCGGGCACTGACCCCTGAGGAACCCCTGTGGATAAATTCTGGGGTTTGGACCCTCTCTCCTCCAAAATATCTCCCTGAGAGGTGGGACATGAACCAGCAGAGAGCAGATCCTGAGATACTGAGTTCAGTGAGTGTGAGGAGGAGGATTTAGTGGTTAACTGTGTCCAGTGCAGCTGACAGATCCAACAGCAGTAGAGCTGAACTCAAAATCACATTTTCTAATTTTCTCTGTGTATTTTATTTTATTGAAGCTGGTCACTCGCAGTAAATCAGACATTTTTAAATTCACTCTATGTCTCGTTTCAGACCGTGGACATTCACAAAGAGAAGGTGGCGCGGCGGGAGATCGGCATCCTCACCACCAATAAGAACACGTCCCGCTCACATAAAATTGTCGCTCCGGCCAATCCAGAGAGGCCGGTGCGCTATATCAGGAAGCCCATCGACTACAGCGTGCTGGACGACATTGGACATGGAGTCAAGGTGGGAACAATAATTCATTAGAATCCAACGCTCCCGTCACACTTCTGCTCATTTTGGTCTTGTTTTTCGGTGCAATATATAATATACAGTATATTAGGGCTGCAGCTACTACGTTTGGTCCATAAAATATCAGAAAATGGTCCAAACATGTGAAAACAGGTGGAGCGCATGGACGTCTGTGCACTCCACCTGTTTTCACATGTTTGGACCTATTTTTTAACTAGTGATCAATCTTTTTCATTTCATGTCATTTGTCATTTGTCATTTTTCCAATAATTAGTTTCTGCCTGTTTTCACATGGTTTCACATGTCTGATCTAAAATGAGTTTGTTCAGGATTTTTATTGAGAAATATGACATAATGAGGACCACAGTTAACAGAGAATAATAAATGCATCATTTAGAGTTGTGCATCTCAATAGATCAAAAGAAAATGAGCCAACCTTTCTGCCTTCTAAAGTGAGAATAAAGTGATTTTGATGAAATTTCACTGTTTTAAGGTTAGATTTGGTTATTTTTCCTGACAGATATGTTTTTGTTGCACATTCAAAGACTGTTGGAAATTTGAAAACCTGACAATAATTTCTATTTTTATTTATTTATTTATTTTATTATTATTGTTGTTGTTGTCATTATTATTTCTTTGGTGTTTTTACAGTTTCTGGCCATGATAAGTGGTGCAGTTTTGGCAGTTTTTAAAGAAACATTCCTTTAGTTGAAGGGTTAGAGGGAGATGCAGATGCAAATCATCAAATCTTCATACCAGAAATATTTGTTGATGTTTGCAGCGATCAGTAAACAGCACCAGAACAAATATTTCTGCGTAGGTGTGGCTCATACAACAGATGTGTCACATAGAGCAAAGAGAACACTGCATACAGCCATTAAAGAGAAGAAGAAGAAGAAGAAAAAGAAGAGCTAAAATAAAATGATCAAGCTTAATGACAGTGATCTAAACTTGCATGTTTGTGTGCAGCTGTGTTTCTTCTGTGTTTGTGTGTCTGACTAAATACTGTATGTAGAGTTCTTTACAGTGGTGTAAAAAGCCTGAGTGTAATGTGGCATTCATTATCTAGTCACTGTGTTTTCAAAACTCTGATTTATTGAAGTGCAACTTGACATCTTGTTTGTGTCCTCACTGAGCTGTGTTCAGGGTTTCTGCAACAACATTAAACAACTTTGGCAGATCTGAAAAATAAATTCGAGTTATGCCTGGTTCAGGGGAAAACCTGAGCACAGCACGAGAGTGACTCCCCTCTTTCCCCGCTGCCAAAGATGACCAGTGCCACAGTAGATGCAGTCCAACAAAGAGCGATTTATTCATCATTCTCATGGTAAATGGTAGACAGACGTCAGAGTGAGCATGGCCCAAAAAAAACAAACAGCACCACCCTCTGGCAAGGAGGGGGAAACCAGGAACACACATATTAGCAAAAAATGTACTGATTGTGCTGTAACAACTACAAAATGAAACCAGCTGGGGCTGCACAAGTCATTTCAATAAAATTATATCATTTCCACTAATCGTATCACATATCGTAATTTAAGTTAAAATAATGGCAACACGACTTTTTTTTTTACCAAATCGTGCAGCCAGTAAACATTAATGCAGTTTGTGCAGCCCTGCCAGAATTTATCAGCACACACACAGCTCGCCTGTCACTTTGGATATTTGGACTAATATGGCGTCTCTTCAAAAAAAACAAAAACAGCTACTTCTAGAAGCAGTGAGTTCAAATTGTTTATGTGTTAACGTACCTTTGATCTATTACAAGTAAGTGTGAGTTCAGTGAAATCTGGCTGGAGAACAAACCTGTTAAAATAACTAATTTGAAGCTCACTTCTTCAAGAAAACATGAGGATTAATTTGTATCTACACCAACATTAAAAGCAGAAGTGCTCTAGATTTTTCAGGTGATTCTGGGACTCCGATTCTCCGTCATGTCCTTTGCACTTTTTTGCCAGCAGAGTCATGAAATAGTTCTTAAATTGCTCTCATAAAGGTCTTAAAAAGTCTTAAATTGAACTTGTTGAATCCTGCAGAAACCCTGTCGTCTCCTTCTGTCTGTCTCTGTCTCAGCCGTCTTCGTCTCTGTCTGTCTGTGATGTTTCTTCTGCCGTGTGTTTAATGGCTCACCATGTTTGCATGATGCTGCTGCACTGACACTAACCTCGAGACAACCTTTTCTCCTCTTCTTCCTCCTCTTCCCACTGCTTTCATTGACGTGTTCAGTGGTTGTTGAGGTTCAAGGTAAGGATGCACAACACACAGGTACATACAATAACACAATAAAATACCAACACAGCTCGCATGTTTTAAATGAGGAAGGAACAACACCACATACATGCACTGCACACCCTGCAGTTAACTGCTCACTTTCTGAAAGCACCTTTATGGTTTGTTTAGCTGCCGTTACATTCAAAGTCAACACAGAGATGTAAGAGGGGCAAAAGTAAAAAATGAATGTTGAAATTTCTTAAATCATGCAAAACATTTACGTGACACTGTGCTGGGAAAACTTATCAGTGCTGAGATTCTCCCTCCTCCTCTAATCCTGATCAGTCCAAACTCCATTCAGAAAACAAACAAACAGAGTTGTCCTCTTGTCTTCTTGTGGACAGACCTGACATCTGCATCATGATGTAGTTATTTCAGCATCTGTTTGACCCATTTATTATATGGATGAAATTATTCACACAGTCTTGTCAACTGAAAAATAGGTCCAAGCATGTGAAAACAACTAGTGATCAATCTGGCAATAATTTTTCCACTAATTAAAATGTCAGAAAATGATCAGTGTCCAAGATGACGTCCTCAAATGTCTCGTTTTGTCCACAACTCAAAGATCTTCAGTTCACTGTCAGAGAGGAGTAAAGAAACCAGAAAATATTCACATTTAAGAAGATGAAATCAGAGAATTTGGACTTTTTACTTTAGGGAAAAAAGATCAAACTGATTAATTGATTATCAAAATAGTTGCATCACATTTAATTCATGGTGTTTAATTATTTCTAGACATATACACACATTTTTATTTTATTATTTTTTCTGTTTTTCTCTACTCATTGTCTGTTTCTTCTTGTTTTTGTTTGTTTTTCCTAAAAGGAGGGGGGGTCTCTTGTTCCTCTGACACATTTATTTATTTATTTATTTATTATTTTTATTGTATTTTATATTTGTATGTATATATATATATATTTTTTTTTTAAGTGTCAGGACTCACCTTTAATTCTACGTGTGTGTGTGTGTGTGTGTGTGTGTGTGTGTGTGTGTGTGTGTGTGGTGTGTGTGTGTGTGTTGTGTGTCTGTGTGTGTGTTTTGTGCAGGTGAACGGTCAGCAGAACATGAAACTAGGAGGTGGTCTGTCCAGGTCCAACCCCCCCACCCAGAAACCACCCAGTCCTCCGAGGGCCGGCAAGGGCATTTTAGGGTATGTACCAAACACACACAGTCACATACATGTAAACACACACACACACACACAGTCAGAGACACACTCTCTGTGTCTGTGATATCTGTGTGTTTCCTGGATGTTCTTTTCTCTGCTGTATGTGTGAATGTGAGTCATGTGACAACGTGTTGTGTTTAATTTAGTTCTGAATGTGAAAGAGGCACTGTGTGTGTGTGTGTGTGTGTGTGTGTGTGTGTGTGTGTGTGTGTGTGTGTGTGTGTGTGTGTGGTGTCGTGTGTGTGTGTTGTGTGTGTGTGTGTGTGTGTGTGTGTGTGTGTGTGTGTGTCTTGTGGGGGGACGGAGCATCCTGCGGCGAGCTTATTACAGATTAGAGCCGGCAGAGGGGATGACATCACACACACACACACACACACACACGCACACACACACGGAGCTGAGAGGAGTAACGTCATGCGTTGTGAAAGCTTGTTTTCTCTCCCCTCCAACATGTAGGTCACCCAGCTGCATCCCTCCTTCCTCCTCACTCCTCATCTTCATCTCCACTCTCTTTTCTCTTTAATTCTCTCTTCACTCTCTCGGTCTTCATTGTTCGTCCTCTCTCTGTCTCTCTGTGTCCATCTCTCTCTGATCCTCTTTTCTGAGGTCAGAGGTCGTGTTTTTGTTTGTTTACAGGAAAGGTTCGATATTTGGGGAAATGCATTCTGGGATAATTTGGAAGATAAAGAAGCTGAAAGTTTGACTTTTTTTCTTTAAAAAAATACTCAAACCGATTAATCGGTTATCGAAACAGTTGGCGAGTAATTTAATAATCGATTAATCGTTGCAGCTCTATCGCAGTCCAGTAGTTCTGCAGAGACGTACAAGACCAGAGCATGTGCACATGGTTTGCAGATGTTTGATAACATTTGACAATTGACCTCTCTTTAAGCTCCGCCCTCCTTAGTTACTGTTGCTACGCCCGCCAAGCTTTCCATTCTCACACTGCATTTATTCAGTTTATGGTGATAACAGTGACAGATTTAAAATTGAAATTGGGAATAATTGTTGAAACACGAGGCCTGTGATTCCTTAGAGACATAAACAAAAGCAGATTCTCATTTCTAGCTGACGACGGTAGATTTTATCGACTAAAATAATGACTCACAAGCAGATTTCAAAAGTGTAGCTGGCTAATGTAAGCTAATGCTAATGCTAACTCCCAGCTATCTCCAGCTGACGTTTTAATGTTTCCATCTGACACGTTTTTAAAACAAGAACCCTGTTAACTAACAGCTGCGTACATGATATAACATCAGAATCAGAATCAGAAACGGTTTTATTGCCAAGTAGGTTTTCACCTACAAGGAATTTATTGTGGCATGTTGGTGCATACAAACATAATACTAGAATATAAATAAAGGCAAAGGCAAGGGCTGTTGGTGAAAACAGCATAAATAGAAAAATTAAAAAAAGAGCATATACAATAAAAACACGAGAGAAAAAACCAAAGTGACTAAAAATGTGCAATATAGAAGAAGAACAGTATTTACAGATGTTACTGATATTAACATAGGTGGATAGAAGGAGCTGTGCAGTTTTATGTGGGAGTGCATGAGGTCTGGCATTGAGTGTGCAAGTTCGCAGTATACAGGAATATTGCAATGTGCAAAATAAAGAAAAGAGAGAATTACGTTAATGTAATGTATAAGTGGGAGGGGTGGATGGGGGGGCAGTGTCAGTGGGGGTCATGAGCAACGTTGATGAGGGCAGTTGCAGAAGGAAAGAAACTGTTCTTGTGGCGTGAGGTTTTGGTCCTGATGGACCGCAGCCTCCTGCCGGAGGGGAGTGTCACAAACAGTTTGTGTCCAGGATGGGAGGAGTCAGCTACAATCTTACCTGCACGCCTCAGGGTCCTGGAGGTGTACAGGTCCTGCAGGGATGGCAGGTTGCAGCCGATCACCTTCTCAGCAGAGCGAATGACACGCTGCAGTCTGCCATTAATGCAATAACATTAATGCTAACAGACTGAGGCTAAAGCTAGCTTACATCTCAGCAAACATTGGTCAGATGGTGAAATACAGCAGGTATATCTACATGATAGATGACAGAAATACACTCATTAATGTGGGAAAAGGAAGCACAGGGACTCGATTAGTGCAGCGGACTTTGAGACGGGTCACCCAGCCAGAGCAGTTCGGACCAGATCAACACAGGAAGAGAGCCGAGATAAGAGCTAAGCTAACACAGCTTAGACCTGAGACAGTGAGCCAGAGAGAGATGCATCGTCCTCGACCCACTTTGATTCTTCATCAGCCCACATCCTCCTCCTCAAACCCCCACAGAACAAATGCAGATGCAGTGGATCTAACAAGTTTGTCTGGAGGGAAAGTTACTGCAGCTAGTGTGGTAGCAGTAGTTAGCCGGACATGCTAATAATTTATGTTAGAGCAGACTTTAATCCATTCACCACGTGTGCTCTTTTGAGAAACGACAGAAAGACGCCATCGTCCAGTCTCATGAAACGCTGAGTATCTCTCTTCTCAGAGTCTCCTGCACACCTTCAACATGGAGACAAACGGAAAGCTTGACAGACCCTTGTTATGGTTGCTAACCTATGACTGAACAATTGCTGTTTGGAGGCGGGGCTTAGCCGTTTGTGTCATACTGATAGAACTCAAACCGAACTGAACGTCCTGCACCCAACAATTCGGGACAAACAGACCGTTACAGCCTGACTCATACTGGTGTCCCGAACAGAGCCAGCTGGTCCCTGTTGGTGTGTTCTTCCTGTTTACTGTGTGACCTGCTGATCAGCCGCCTGTTTCTCTACAACAAATCTTAATTAACAGGATTGTTTCCCTGCTGAAGATGCCAAAATACCACATGACCTGAACATTAAAATCAAGTCAGTTTTATTTATGTAAACACCAAATCGTAACAGAGATATCTCAGGGCAGGTTTCATATTCAGCAGCAAGAATGAAAACATTGAGTTAAAAATGTCAGTAACTTACAGAGGAAGATGAGAAAGTGGTTGAGTTTAGAGGAACAGAAGCAGCTCGGCAGTTGGTTTGAACCGAAGCCGAGTCCGTCTGTCCGTCCGTCAGCACACAAACACACACGTCCCCCGTCCACGCAGAGACGAGGAACAAACACACAGCAGTGTGTTGGCATCGTGCTGCAATCAACAGGCCAAGTCCTTCTGTCAACACACACACACACACACACACACACACACCATCAACAACAGCAACCCAGAAATACACTCACACACAGATATCACATTATTTATCTGCTCTGTTCTTCTTTAACTTTTACTTCTTTCATTGGTTGACAGGTTGATTTTAATGAGTATTTTCATTATCAATTAATCTGTCAGTCATTTTTATGCTTGATTGATTAGTAGTTTGGTCCATAAAATGTCAGAAAATGGTGAAACATTTATTATTTTTCTCCTCCTGCAATACCTGACAAGGTTGTGTTGATTTTGTGTTAAATCTTCACCAAACTCGAGTCTGTTTTTGATTTGTGGTGCTGGAGGACTTCTAATATAATTCTCTAAAAATACATCCTCATCTTTAGACATGATCTCAATACATTTCTCATTTCTCATAAATAAAGAGTGCTTCGTTAAAATCTATGACTGATTATAACTGTTTTATGGCTTCATAAAGCTGACACTTCATACCAGAACAGACATGGTTTGTGGCTACAACAGTGCCCTCCTGTGGCTCCTCACCAACATTTTAATTAATGACTTGAAATGTGAAGTTGGAATCTAACCCAGGATGGAAATGTGACATTAAAGCGATATTCCACCCCAGAATAATAATCCACTCAATATGTACTCACCTCTATGCTGATGTGAGGATGGGTTAAGATCTTCAGTTCACAAAACAATCCTGGAGTTTCAGCAGAAAACAGGGTTGCAGCTAATGGCAGTGATTGGAGACCAAATGTAAATGTAAAAAAAACACAAAACAAACACAAAATTGTAACCCAATGGTAGCGGTAAATAGGACGTCCCTTTAGTGTGTGTGAATTTTTAACATGGTCGGACACGAGCTACTCACAATGGAGACACTTTGTGACTGTTACATCACAAAACATGTGTAAATGCGTCTTTGTGTTAATTTTAAATTTGCTCCGATTGTTACACCAGCAGATGGAGACATTTTGTGTTTGTTTTGTGTTCTTTTTTTAACATTTTATCCGTGGTCACCATTCACTGCCATTGTACTGGATTTGGCTGCACCCTGTTTTCTGCTGAAACTCCAGGATTGTTTAGTGAACTGAAGATCTTCACCATCATCACATCAGCATAGAGGGAGACATACTGAGTGGGTTATTACTCTAAGGTGGAATATCACTTTAAAGTGACGTAACATGGTTTGTTATCATGATAACAAAAGATCAAGACACTCCTGAGGGTTGAATTAAAGAAAAGACATTTTATTTTCAGAAATTAACTAAATAATTAAATAAAATGTAAATATACGAGCGGAGGTCAGAAGAGAACATAGAGAGCTTCTGCTCTCAGTGTGCATGTCGTCTCACAGCTGTTCAGCTCCACTTAAAGGGACAGTTCAGAGTTCAGAGTTTTGGAAATATTAATCTCACATAGCCAGACGTCTCTCCACAACATTCTGCTATAGGGGGAAAAAAATGCCCTGCCTTGTGTGCATTTCTTTAAACCAATCGTGAACGTCAGTGCTAAGCTCACGATGCAGCGATGGTGCTGCTGTAAAATAGTGTCGAGGGGGAGCTTGATTTGCACATTGGGAGGGGAGCTCTGGCATCAAAATACAGCACTGCAAAAGAGAACAGCTTTTAGCTTGTTTACATTCAAACTATTAGCATCATTAATTTGCCGTTTTCACCGTGTAGGTTGCACCTCGGAGGTCGTTCTTGTTTCCCAGGGACTTTGCAGACGTGGACGCTTGAAACAAGCGACCAAGGGCAGACTTATACCCGCAGCGTGCGTCCAGTGAGTCAGACTATGGAAACATCAGCCATAAAGATGTCTGCCTTCTCTCCAGTATAATGGAACTAGATGACACTCAGCTTGTGGAGTATTTTCGGAGCAGTGGGTGTTTTCATGATCAAGACAGATGCACTTTTGGTCCCGGTTGATAAACATTAAACATCTTGAATTTTTATCTAACGTGAGAATAAAGTTTTTCTTGCAGGTTCTCAGGCTTTTGTCCTGGACGTCCTGTGCAGGGAGGACAACAGTGTCTGGCTTTAACCCTGTCTCCACCTTTACCTCATGCCTGTACAGGAAGAACTCCCCCTACAGGACACTTGAGCCGGTGCGCCCCCCAGTGGTGCCCAATGATTACGTCTCCAGCCCCACAAGAAACAACATGCCCGCCGGACAGCTTCCCAGTCCCGCCCGCACCGCAACCCTCAACCATCGACCCCGAACATACAGGTAGCCGGGTCGGCTGCTGCCCAGGCTGCTCCCTCTGATCTTCATCAGCTGTCATGATGATGATGAGTTCTGCCTCTCTGAGCAGATATTCAACACATCCGTGACGTCTGGTTTGGGACGACAGGTTTACAGATGTGTCACAGCTGCTTCATCCTGATCCAGACTGACGGATGTGTTGGAGATAAAGTTTTTACTAACTACTAACGCCTCTCAGCTCATCCTTGTTTCTTTCTCAGCGTGCTTTACTTCATGTTTTCATTCTGATCTAATCACATTTACTGAGGTGACTGAATGTCAGCAAATATTTTGGGATCATTTTTGTCACAAGGCCAGAAATGATTAATGGTCAAAGTCGAGGTTTATTACTTCATAATTCTGCATCTTTTAATGTGATAATGTGAGTTTCTTAGACACCACTCACATATGGGTGCATTTGAATATGAAGCTGGAGGCAGGAGACAGTTAGCCTAGCTTAGCATGAAGACAGGAAGCAGAAGGAAACACTGGGTTTTTGTGCAGATTAGATAAACCAGACATAACATGTAAATCAGTGAGCTTTAGAGTCAGATTCTATTGTCTTTGGGCAGATCCAGGCTAGCTGTTTCCCACCATTTACAGTCTTTATGCTAAGCTAAGCTAACTAGCTGTAGCTTCACATTTAACATAAGGCAATTCACATTTGAACTCTTCCTTTAAACAAGAGTTTGGACATAAAAAGAACATTTAAAGGGACATTGCAGGAAAATAATTTATTGTTGATAAATCTTTCCAAAATGTTTGCTTGTGAGTTCTCACCTCTCTTCATTTCACATCTTCTGCTTCAGCTTCTCAGTGTTTAAAATCTGCTGCTGTCAGTGTTTCCTCTGTGCTTTAAGCATCAGTGATGCTCCTTCAGTTTAACCTGATTTCAAACACATTATGTGTGTTGCTAAAACATTTCATATGTTTACTGCAGTCGACCAGGGACAGTTAAAAACATTAGAGCAGATTCACAGAACATGTTAAAAAGTTAAAAACACTCATGAATAGATGATCCAGAATTACTAAAAGCAAAATTTCGCCAAATTAAGGCAACACACTTTTTTCTGCTTTGCTTCATAACATGACTTCTCTCAGACTGAAGAAAATGTCCAAAATACACATTTAGGTGTTTATTTTAGTTCAGGAAAAGTCTGCAAATTAGATAATTCCTCAACTTAAAGTTTCAGAAAACTTGTAAAACAAAAAATAATTCAATATATTCAAATAAATCCAGTGGGGATGTTTAATTGGTTAAAGTTTTTACCTCGTTGATGTGTAGTGTCTTGCCTTTAAAGAACTTAACTGGCTTAAAATCTTATCTGGCTTAAAATCTTATTTTCTCATTTTTAGCATTTTTTATATTAATTTGAAATCAACATACTTTCTTATTTTCAAATTTTCCTCTTGAGCATCTTCTCAAGTTTGATTTTTTTAAAAGTTTGTGAAAACTGAACCCTCGACTGTTTTTACTTTAATTAAAATGTTTTATTATCATTCACTCAGTCTCTCTCCCTGTTTCGTATCTTCAGCTGTCCTGTACAGTTAAAAGCATAAAAGCCTTCAAAACATATATATGTAAAAAATAAAGTGTATTCATATCTCCAGCAGTGATCATCCTGCTGCTGCAGCATCACTGCTGAGTGAACACAACGGACATAAAGGGTTAACTCTCTGCTTTACATCCTCACAGCATCAACTAACTGACTTTCTTCTCATTCATTTGATTCATTTTCAGTTTGTTTTCTATTTTCGGCTCTTGGTGTGACCGTATGGGCCTGCTGGTGCTCTGGATGGAAAAAAAGACATGAACATCACAAGAAAATCTGAATTTAACATATTTGGTTTGATTACAAATTGATGCAAAATCAGTTTTAGAAGCATTTTAAAATCTTATATGTATCTTATATGTTCTGGAATATTGGCCTTATAATTGACCTGCCTTTCATTATTAACTTTTTTATATATTTGTTTATTTTTTGCCATTTGAATCACTGAAATAATGTGAGACCAGATTCATGAAACATCATCTCTACCATCCGATCACAGCTCTGCCACAGACGGCTCTAGAATCTTTCCCATCCAATCACCACCTCCGTCTGCTCCTGGTCTGGATCTGTCAGCCAGTCAGATTCTGTGTTTGCAGCTCGTCATTGTTTCATTGCTTCTGTGCTGACATTAACTCAACCATCGCTGTGCTTTTACTCTGAAGTTTCTCTACAGGCAGTTGACTTCCTGTCTGTCTGCCCGTCTGTTGTGTGTCTTCAAAAATCAAAAGCCAAATTCACGCGTGAAAAAAAGTTTTATTTGACAAAGTGTGTGTGCGTGCGTGTGTGTCTGCGTGTGTGCGTGCGTTGGTGTGTGTGTGTGTGTGTGTGTGTGTGCGTGCGTGTGTGTGCGTGTGTGTGCGTGTGTGTGTGCGCTGTGTTGCGTGCAGTGGCAGCAGTGGAGGCAGTCATCCCAGCAGCAGCAGTCGGAGCAGCAGCAGGGAGAACAGCGGCAGTGGCAGTGTGGGCGTTCCCATTGCCGTGCCGACGCCCTCCCCGCCCTCCACCTTCCCAGGTAACTTCCACATCTGCTCTTTGGTTAGAAGTCATGAGTAACAGCCAATCAGCACAGACACACCTGAGTCACAGACAGACAGACACAGAGCAGACAGCACATATCACCAGTGTTTCAATAAATATCACAATCTTATGATCTGTTTCCATGACAACAGCATAGTTACGCCAGTGAAAATGTCTGAGGTCATGGTGGTGATGTCACTGGAGGTCATGTGACATCTTTTAAAACAGTGTCTCTTCACAGAGATGAGCTGCAGAGTAAAACACAGCAGCATCTGTCCTGTCTGTTCACTGACACTCTGCAGTCTGACTCCAGGTTTTATTACTGATAGAAAACTAACAGAGACACTAAAACTGTTTCACATCTTGAGCGGGACTCTGTGATCCGTTTCAGTCCTACTTCCTGTCACTCGATCTGCTCTGTGCAGTTTGATGTGGCGTCCAGGATCAGCTCCCATTGCCGCGGTGCAGCTGTAACGTGTGTTTCATGTTTTGGCTCTAAATGACTAATAGACACTAAAGTTTCGGAATTTGATGTGATGTTTGAAAATCTTTGAGTTGAAACCATTTTACTTGAGAAACTGATAATAAAGCTGTTTCCTGACTCCCTGCTTGACCCCCTGCTTTTTCTTCCTTCCTCCCCTCCTTCCTTCCTTCTTCTCTTCCTTCATTTCTTTCTTCCTTTTCCTTCCTTCCTCGAAGTCTCCCCGACTGCTGGACCAGCTAGCTCCTCCTCCACTGCTCCTAACTCCTCTCCCTCCCCGACTCCTTCCTCCTTCTCCTCCTCCTCCTCCACCACAACCTTAACACAACCCAACGCACCCTTTGCACCAAACTCACCCTCAAAACCCGCCGACATTCAGCCAAACACGCAATCAAACGCACCCACCGGCACGTCCCCGCCCTCTAACCCCGCCCCCGGCACGTCCGAGGTCCAGTCGGTTGTTTTGCCTGGAGAGCTGTCTCCTCCTCTCCTTCCTCCTGCCCCTCCTCCTCCACTCTCCTCTTCCTCCTCCTCCTCATCACCTACTGAAGGTGAGTTTCTCCAGCAACACCGCCTCCATCGCCAGCCCCGCACACTCCTGCATCCTCCTGTTCCTCCATCCTCCATTTTATCAGTGACGTCATCCTGAGTGTGTTTGGAGGGTTTGACCATCATTCACATGTGTGCTGCTGACTGATGCTGATGTTGAGCTTCAGCTGATCGTCTTCGTGATGAAGATCTCTGTCAGTCGTCTGTGCTCCTCTGGAAAAGTTGTAATAAATAACAAACTGAAGACCTTTTATTAAAGTCCTTCAGAGTCCTCACTGCAGACATCACATGAGTCTGGACAGACATGGATGTAAACTGACACCTGACTGGTTGGTGGAGGCATAAAACTGTGAAGCAGTAAATTTTAATTATATTATTGATGAATTTAGTTCCATTCAGAGGTTTAAGGCTAAAGCCAAAAAGATCCTGAGGGATTCAGTTCTGAAAATACTGCTGAGCTCGTGACTCTTTCGGTGACTGAGAGGCTGCGATGCTCCGCTAACACCGTCCAGAATGACGCTCCGATTACACAGGTGGTTCAAACATGAGGGCGCTGCTCCACTTTTATTTTTAGGAGCTGCTCAGGCAGAAGCATCACAGCATCCTTCTGCCACACAACCACAAAATATTCATTTAGTTTAGTTTATTTGCACATTATGTCTAAATTAAAAGACAATTAAAATCATTTTAGAAAGTTAAGAGGTTGGAGACCAAAAAAGGCTCGTGGAGACCCCTCCCCTGAATAAATAACAATGGTCGTACTTCAAAGTGTCAAGAACTCAATTTACAGATGTGAATGTTTACAAGTTGAGATGCATTACAATGAGATCCAAAAAGTGCTACAAGTCTTTGCTAATTAAAACTTTTCCTGATGTTTTTGAACAGTTGATTGTAGTGATGAAGGCAGAGATGCTCGTCTGTATTTCAACGTGTTTTGATTAAGGAAAGTCCGACGATATGGAAAGTCTTGAGTTATGAGTTGACTTGAGTTCATATTTCACACTTCATACGACAGGCGTAAACTCAGTGTGATTAAAGACACATCGTACATGATGAAACCTAAAATAACACATAAGTATTTCATATAAAAACAAGTAGGACATAATAAAAACATACAAGAAGGTATTGTTATTATTGTCATTAATTAAAAAGGAGACAATAATAATAATACTGTTTCCTGTGTTCGTATTTATACATAAACACGTGTCTGGTTTATGTTCACATTAAAACCTGACAACACTTTGTATTTTCTGAAGAGAGGAGCAGATGAGTTGATCTTTTAGCAAAGTTAATCATTCTCAAAAACTTTTTTTGGAGGAGCAAAATCTTATTGAGGAAAGTGGGACATGTGGCTCCTGCAGTGTTACAGTACATAAAAGGATAAATGAAACTCTAATAAAAAGCTAAAATACAAGTATTTCCTTGATAATTTTTCATCCACTGAGTCCTGAGGAATTTAATGTGAGGAACGTGAGTTATTTCAATGTTTTCTATGAATAATCTTTCTTCTTCTTTTGTATACTTTTTATTGTTGTCACGGGATATTATAAAATTAGATTTATTTAGATTGTGAGAGAGTTTGTTCATCTGAAACGGTTTAGAGTTCGATGATTGCTCTTCATTAACTTCTCAAATCAGCGCGCTAAAAATTTCATGTGAAGCAACAAGACACGAGTCATCAGCCAATAAAAGAGGCAGGACATTATTGTAGAGCCTGCAGCAGGTGAATCATTCATATATATCAAAAACAAGAGAGGTCTGAGGATGGACCCTGAGGAACCCCACAGAGGAGTTCAGCTCTGTTTGAATTTAGCGAGTCTCATTCAGCCGCCTGCTCTCACTGTGCTGTTGTTCTTTAAAGCTCATCTTTCGTCCTCGGTTCATTCAGCTCGTCGTCCATCTGCTTCTTCATTTGTGGCAGTCGCCTCGAGGCCTGAGAGGGTTTAACTTTTTATTTTTGTCAGTTTTTTATTTGTTTTTATCTGTCCGACTGCAAACATCACGTCTCCAAACTGTCCAGAGTTCAGCAGCCTCGTCTCTGCTGTTAAACCTGATGTCTGTCCTCTGTCCTCCGTCAGGTCCCATCGTCCCTCAGTTCTACAGTATGAACCGTCCTCAGCCTCGACAGCAGACTCCGCAGGTGGGGGGGTCGCTGCCGTACCGCCGCCCCCCATCTGTGACCGGCCAGCCAATCACGACGCAGAACCAGAACCAGAACCAGGTGAACGGTGGTCCGTACTACAACCAGAGCCCAGGTAGGAAACAGCAGCAGCTGGTCTACACATCGACAACAGGGAGCTCACACTCAGGAAAACTACAAAAATCTGTTTATTTTTATTTACACATTTTAAAAATGTTTCAGAAATGAACAAAATATATTTCAGATGATGAGCTGATTTATTCAGACTGAAGAGTGAATGACAGATTATTCAGATTATTGATCTGTGAATTAACTGTGACATCTGTGGTGTGTGTGTGTGTGTGTGTGTGTGTGTGTGTGTGTGCGCGCGCGCGCGCGGTGCGCGTGCACAGCCTCCCCCCCGCCCCCTCCCTCCTCCAGTTCACCCCTCAGCTTCCTCTCATGGGCTTCGTCGCTCGAGTTCAGGAGTCGAGTGAGTATCGACGTGTTCAGGTTTTTAATTTGTGAATCACACAGATGTTTCCCTGTAAAAGGATTTTATTTGCTAATGCCACATTTATTTATTATTATTCATTAATTCATTCAATTCTTTATTTCATGGCCTTATTTATTTATTTATTTGTTTGTTTGTTTATTTATTGACTAAATTGTCCTTCTGTAGTTTACGGTGTGAAGCTGCTGTCAGATTTGTTGTTTGATTAATTTGGTGACAAAAGAAACGTGTTTCTGTTGGTTCTTTAGTTCTGCTTCCATTTGGTGCTTTTAGCTCAAACAGAACATTTAGTTGTCACTTCACTGACAGTTCATGACAAGAAGATGAGTTTAATCAAAGTTTATATTTTGAATTTATGCTAAAATCACATTTCTTTGTTATAAAACCTTCAGTTTATCAGTTTTTCTTTCACAGCACGTCGTACCTCAGTTTGTTTAACGATTACATTAAACTAATAAAACTGAACTGTGAAAACACAAACTCACAAATCAGCATCTTTATGTTGGTTTAATAGTGATGTTTGGTCAAAATTGCTGCCACCTACAGGAAAGAAAGATATTATAACACCTGTAACCAATAAGTGAATAAACATAACAGCAGTTTTTATTTTTCTTTGGGGGGTCTTGGTTTATTTTTTGGTTATTTATCAGGTTTCTGTCCTGCAGTGTCACATTTGTTTCTTTTTAATAACCTTGCAAAGTATTCAGACTTATTAACCAACAAACAAACAGCAAAAACCCCAAAACAAGGAAAAGAAACACAACACGCTTGTTCTGCATTTTCCCGTTTAAACATCAGTAGTTCCGTCAGTTTCCAAAAAAAAAGAATTTCAGTTTGATTTTAGTTTTTTTTTTTTTTTTTTAGTTCAGATAAAAAAAAACGAGCCATATTTGTTGTAAATGTAAATTCTCCTTCAGCAGAGCGTCCTGCAGTCTGTAACCGTCTCACTCTCACTCCTCCAGTCTCAGACGCTCCTCCTCCTCCTCCTCAGCCGGCTGCAGAGAGCCAATCACAGCCTGAGGAGCCGTCGCCGTCTCCTCAGCCGCTGGAGGACGGACATGAAGAGGAGGACTCGGCTGTTGTGGAGTACAACGACCCGTACGCTGAAGAAGACCCTCCGTGGGCCCCGAGGAACTACCTGGAGAAAGGTACACTGCACAAACACAACCCTGTGTACACCGTTCACTCAAACACTGGTTCTGTTTGTTTTCTTTGTTTGTTTTTGTTTTCTTTTGTTGTTGATCAGTAAAGTTTACCTTTTCTTAACTTATCATTTTGTATCTTAACGTATCTTCTCTTATCTTCATCATGTTGATTGTTAGTGCTGATATTTCGGTGTGTTTGTCGCCCCCCAGTGGTGGCGATCTACGACTACACGGCCGATAAGGAGGACGAGCTGTCGTTCCAGGAGGGGGCGATCATCTACGTCATCAAGAAGAACGAGGACGGCTGGTTTGAAGGAGTGATGAACGCCACCACCGGCCTCTTCCCCGGAAACTACGTGGAGTCCATCATGCACTACGCCGACTGAGGAGCGACACGCGGTTCTGTTCGCTGCACACTGCGTTCACGAACCTGAACCAGAAGGGAAGAATTGATTCACACTAATTGTTCACAATTTTGTTCACAATCAGAGCTTGTGAACAAAAAAATCACTAATGTTTTATTGTGAGTTTATTTTGTTGGACTTCTGTGAGTGAGAGCGTCGGTTCACACTTTGTTTTTATTCTGCATCCGTCTCCTCCTCCTACCCATAAGGCCTTGCATTAAGAGGTTCTGTGCTGGTTCATGTTCTCAAACATTAATAAGTCCTCTTGTTGGAGGACTGAGAGGCGTTCAGGCGTCTCGATGTTTGTTCAGTTTGAGTAGAGAAATGAGTTCCTTCCAGATGTGAGACGACACAAGTGAAGGTGTGTTTTTAAATGTATTTTTCTTCCGATCACATGAAGTTTTCGTCCACATCTTGAAATTATTTCTGTCACTTAACTTCAGCACTTTTCATGGAATCATTTCATGCTCACAGGAAACAGGTTCAGGTTTTTAAACATTTTCTGACAAAAAGAAAACGATGCATTTCCAGACACTGATCGACTCTGGTTTCTGGTTTCTTTAGTGTCATTTTAGCATTTAAATCCACCCTGGTTGTTGAAGTTGTGACCAAACTGACCGCTGCACCTACAACCCTACCTCAACCCCCAAACCAAACTTTGTCAAGCTTTTGTCCATGAAGTTAAAAAACAAGATAAACTGAGAACTCTGGGAAAAGAAGTAGAGATTAGACAGACACTAAAAAGACACTAAAGCTTTAGTTCATTTGTGAATAAAGTGACGTCGTCCTGTTGTGCCATAAATCATCACCATCAGTTTCCTTACTGACGTCTGTAACTTGAGCCTCCTGCGCTGTGAGAAACTGAGAAAAAGCAAATGACTTTAAAGGGACAGTTCACCCTAAAATCAAAGCTACGTATTCATCCTCTTCCCTGTGGTGCTGTTTATCCATCTGGATAGTTTTGTTGTGAGCTGCAGAGTTTCAGAGATATCTGCCATCATTAAAACATTAATCAAACCAACAACTAACAGTCGTCAATGTCACACAGTCTTTTAATATTTTAGCAGGTACTTTGTGTCTCTGTAGTCGAGACAAAATGTTAAAAAACAAACATACTAACAGTTTGACTTAAACTAAAGCTCCCTGTGCTAAATATTACACCAAACTCCCTTTAAAAAATATAAAATATTAACAATTCCTTACCTGCTTGTGAAAAAAACACAACTGTAGAAACACGAGATAATAGGAGTCACATGTCAACAGTCTTCTTGTCAGTTCAGCATCAGTATAATCAACACAGATAAACTGTATGTGTTTCTGTGCAAACTTTATATTTTTTATTTTGTCGCCTGAACTCTTCCAGCCTCCTGTTGGTCAGCTGAGCTGTTTTAATGGGAGAAGACTGAGTTTTTTAACATTTTGTCACGACTACAGAAACATAAGGTAAAATATTAAGAGGTTGTCTGACGCTGACGGCTGTTAGTTGTTGGTTTGATTGATGTTTTAATGACAGCAGATATCTCTGAAACTCAAAACTATCCAGACAGATAAACAGACCTACAGGTGAGAGGAGAAATATGTATTTTTGATTTTGTCATGTCAGATCTACTCACATCAGCAACTCTGCTAATTAGCAAATGTTAGCATGCTAACAAGCTAACCTGTAATGGTGAACATTTAAAACTCAACATTTATGCCCCAAATACTCATATTAATTAATGTACATTTACATTTATTTTCTAAGTTAGTCTGATTTTTTCATTCATGATGGACACGTATCTGCAGTCTGATCTCTGAGCCTTTATTCCTGCAGTTGTCATGGTGACGTGGACCTGACCGAACCGCCGGGGGGAGATTTTGGACCTGTTGCCAGTTTTTTAAAGTTTACAGTGTGTTTGCCTGCATGCCTGATATATAACAGTCAGTTTTATTATTCACAGTGTTTTCATTTTCTTGCTTTTTTTTCCACCAGTTTGCTTTTCTCCTCTCTGTCAGATCAGCTGGAGGTCGTGATGTTTCTGTTCAGTGATGTTTTTGGTTGTGATGGCCCTTTAAAAGTGTGTGTGGACTCCAGACTGACTCTCAGACGAGGTGGAGATCTTTGTGCCATATTTCCAGGTGTTTTGATGTGAATGCAGGTGTGTGTGTGTGTGTGAAGCAGAATGAACCAAACCTCCCTCGTGGACTCTCGTTGTGACTCTGGACCTGAAACAGTGTTTCCTCGTCGTACAGTGTTTATTTCAGACGTGTTTCAACACAAAAACCAGAGTGAGACAGATTTATTCTCACATCAGACGTGTGGACGGAGCAGAGTTCATTTACATTTGAAGAAAAAGTTATTTCAGTAAAACTGGACTGTCGGTCGCACCAACAAGGATTCATTTTTAAACCTGATTAAATCCTGAGTTAACTTGAAATGATGTCTTTTACACTTTTACACAAAATTAAGAAAGATTAAATTAAACCTCTCTTAAATTTGATCGAGTCATCATGAATACACTAACTGAATATCTAGCTAACTAGCAAACAGTGTTACATTTTCTAAACTTACTAGCTGGCTAATAATGTAACATTTGGTAAACTTTACAGCTAGAAAATAACGTAAAAGTCCATCAACTTTTTAGCGGCTATTAAACAACAGCTTTAGAAAGCTAATGAACAAACGTTTTGCATTTTTTAAACCTATGAGCTAGCTTGCAAACACTGCGATGTTTTGTTAACTTTTTAGCAGGTTTAGCACAAAGAATGTAACATTCAACGTTATAGCTACTAGCTAGCTAACAGTGTAATGTTTCTTTAACTTTTTAGCAGGCTAGTGAATAATGGAACATTCTGTGAACTTTTTAGCTAGCTAACAAACATTGTACTGTTTCATTAACTTTAGCTAGCTAGCTAACAATGTAACATTTCACTCTTTTGTACTTATTTGGTTCCAACAGCAGTCAGTTATTTTATTTATTTATTTACTTTAAATTTGGGTTAGAAAGAATCTTTTTATTGATTAAGCTCTATTTGGTTTACGTCACTAAACTTGGATTTACTAAACCGGGTTTAGTTTCTAATTGTGCAGCAGAGCTCTGCTTAACATTAAGTCTGGACTGACTCATTTTAAACCTGGTTTTGTTAAACTCTGATCAGAACTAATCTTAGATGAAGTTCATCTGTGTTGGTCTACCTGCAGAGATCTCATTCAGTTGTTCAAGTTGTTGTGGTTTTTGTTTTTTCCGACTCTGAAACATTTGTCATCCCGCCTGCAGAGCTCTGATTGGTTCGTCTGTCCTCCCACTGAGCTCGGTCTGAATCAGTGATTGATGAAGTCTGGATCAAAGTTTTGGCTCTCAGGTTTCAGGTCCTGAGCGTTTTGTCACTCTGGTTTTTGTGTTGCCTGCAGTATCCCTTTAAAATGAGATGATCTGTGAAATGTTCAGAGGGCTTCTCTCAGGCTGATTTTACCAGGAACCTGATTCATCACATGCTTAAACCCCGACATCATTATTAGTTTGTATCTGAAAAACAGATCCAGTCCATCTGGTTCCAACGGGACAACTGCACAAATTTATTAAAGTCTAATAAATGTAATATCAACTCTCTTATCTCTGCTGTTGTAACTAAACACGGAGCCTATGATCACTGAAAAACTTCATTTTAACAGCAGTTTGACTCTAATCTTTTATTTCCACCTTTTCAATGTGACTGTCCAGCATGTGAGAGTCCATCAGAGCCGAGCTGTGAATGATCTGTAGACCTTCCTCTGAGTCTGCAGTGTGTTCCTGGTAGAACATGTTCCTGGTAGAACATGTTCCTGGTAGAACGTGACATCTGGAGAAGCTCTCTGTTCTCCACGACTGAAAGCACATCGCTCTTTTGTATGAAAGAAAAAACAGTGAAAGTAAATGTTTTAACAGCCAGTCTGTGTTTTTGTCTCTTTCATCTCACCCACAGAACACTCTAGAACACTCTCAAAGCCTCATGGGAAGTGAAGTTGATGAAAATAACAAGTCTTTTACAGGATTTCTCTTAAATGACACTCATCAAAACACTTAAAGTCTAAAAAATGTGTTCAACACTCCAGAAAAAGAAAATACTGCTGTCACTGAAAATCTCCTGACTAAAGAATAACTGTGGAACAATATTCTAGATTTATTGGCAGACTAGCAAAGACTGTAACGCTCCATTAACTGATAAAGTTGGATTCTCAGTGAACTGCAGGCAGCAGAGTGAAAAATCCAACATGGCCGCCTTCACGTAGTGAGTCGCAGACTTTTGGCAGGAAATCTTTGCTAATTTTGAAAACATTACAGTAATAATAACAGTTATATTGTTACTCATATTTCAATATGAGTATTTACTGTATTGAAACAACCTATAATTACCAAACCCACTGAAATGTGCCACATTTTCCAAAAGCAATGGCAATATTTGTTTTTGTTTATAAAATCAGTGAAATTCATAAATGCCCACTGTTTCAATTATTATTATCATTATTCATTATTATTATTATTACCTTGTCAAAAGATCTAATAAACAGTTTCACAAAATTAGACATTTCTGACAGTTATTTGATGTGTCAGGCTTTCAGGATTAAAATCTGTTTTTATTGCTGAAAATATTGATGAGGTTCTGTCCTGTTGTCTAAGGGTGTGTTGTTTGTTTGGACATGATTAATCTTATTATTATAAAAGCAAAATTCCATTTTCATAAATGTGAATATTGTGGTAGGAAGCTGGGCTGTGTCAAACAAAAAGCAGTTCAAACTAACAGCTTGTAATATGTTAATAAAAAAAAACATATTATTCTTTTTGTGATTAATTTTGTTTGTTTGTTGTCCTTGTGCCCCCTTTTGTACAAATTTTCTACATGTTAGTTCCTTATAAGATATTAAGGGAGGACAGTCCTCACTTGTAGTGTAGATGTGTTATATATCTATGAGTTAAACCTGTTTTTCAATATGATATTGTAAAGTTTGATGTTTTAATGCAAAACAAAGAAAATGTGATAATGTGTGTATAGATATAGAAGTGTCTTCAGGCTATCTGATATTTTATTTTTATTTTATTTAAATCTCCCTGGCAGTTATTTACTTATTTATTTATTCATTCATTTATTTGTTTGTTTGTTTGTTTGTTTTTAATTAAACAACCCGTACAAAATCCCGCGAGAGTTCACTATACATGAGAAGGAAGTCGCAAGGCCTTATGGGTAAAAACACAAGCCAGCTGGTTAAAATTATCGTTATTTTTTCAGTGTTGCCTTCACATGTGGCGCTTTGTGGGTTTATGATTCATTTAAACTGAAATAAAACTATTTCACGGGCCAAGTATTAAAAAGTTTTACCGTCAAGTGTTGTCGTGAGGGAAACGAAACTACGCGACCCATAATGCACCGCTGCTCCAGGGTCGGGTCAGTATTTAAACGTGTGATGGAGCCGAGCGGAGCGCCCAGTCCTGAGAACAGAGAAACTAAGTGGAACAGTGAGTCGGTGGATGTTCTGTCAGTCTGTCAGTCTGTCAGTCTGTCAGTCTGTTATGTAGCTGTAGAGTCGGTCTGTGTCGCTGTCGGTGGACTCATGACTTCTGTCAGTTAGCGCGGTCAGGCTAACGCTAAGCTAACTGTAGCTCGCTGAGCTGGTGTCGCTCTCAGCCTGTAGTTCTCTTTCTGTTCTCTCTGCAGAGATGCACTAACTTCCTCCAGGTGATGAAGTAACTTCTCCAGGTGATGGTGACGCTGACCCGTGAATGAACCAGACTCTGCCGGTTTATTGAGTAGTTTTAATCCCAGCTCGGAGCTCCAGAGAGCCGGACCCCGGACCGCCATGACTCTGGCCCCGAAGGAGCTGTCCAACCTGCTGAGCATCATCTCTGAGGAGGCCTGCACCAACACCTTCGAGAGCCTCTCCACTCACTTCCATCACTACTTCGGGAAGGCGGAGCACTTCCGGGTGGGCTCGGTGCTGGTTCTGCTGCTGCAGCAGCCCGACCTGCTGCCCAGCTCCCCGCAGAGGCTCACCGCCCTCTACCTGCTCTGGGAGATGTACCGAACCGAGCCGCTGGCCGCGAACCCGTTCGCTGCGGTGTTCGCTCACCTGCTGAACCCCGCACCTGCCGGGGAGGAGCCCGAGAAGGTGCTGTCAGGTAGGGTTTGATGTCATGTACACTTACTACACACCACAGAGCAGTGGTTCCCAACCTTTTCCCTGGAACTCATCCTGACCTAAAGAACGTACAAAGTAATCTGTTATTTTAACTGAGGACAAAGAAGTGTCTCTTTTTAAATACTTCTGTATTCAGACTTTTGTATAAACTGCAGGTTCTTACAGGTCCTGGAAATCCTTGAAAATACTTGAATGTTTCAATGTTTTCAAGGTTTGAAAAGTGCTTGGACTTAGGATAAAGTTCTTGAAACCGTTAATCACATTTACTTACTTTCATAATAAATTGCTGCTTGATTGAAGTAGTTGGTTAGTTTTTTGATAAAGAAATGAAATAAGTCAGATAATTGCTGAGCCAGATTGTACATAAAGTTAATGATTAATCAGTAATCAGTTAATTGCCAAATAAGACTTTAGCTGATTAAACATGTATTAACTGATAATTAATCAGTAGACTAGAAATGGCATTAAATACACCTCATTTGACTTTGTTTTGTCTGGCATTGGATATAGGAAACTTAAAATTAAACTAAAAAGAAAAATATAATGATAAAAAAGTGTTTTATATCTTATTATCAATGATTAATCATTTATTAGTATTTTCGGCTCAGTTAAGTGTATTTTAGGCACCTGATATCGGTCCGTGTTCTGCATCAACATTCTCAAACGTGTTCTGTGTCATGTGACCTCTCCAGGCTTCCTGCCTCCCATCACTCAGCCTGAGAAGTTCTTCCTGTCCCAGCTGATGTTGGCGCCGCCCAGAGACCTCTTCAAGAAGACGCCCAGACAGGTGTCCTGCATGGACGTGGGCAACATGCCGCAGTCCATCGACATCAGTGGGCTGCAGCTCGCCTTAGCAGGTCGTCTCGCACGCATCGCACGCACGTACGCACACACGCACACACACACACAGCTGATTATCTACTGAAGAAACCTTCACAGACAGCGAGTGTAGCTGCAGGTTGTTCCTTTAGTCCAGACGGGACATTGTGAACATGAACACTTCTGCACAAAACTCAATAAACTTTCTTCATTTTCATGTCAAGTTAAGTCAAAGTGTTTGTTGTCTTATCCACAGTGAAAAACAAGTTTCCCTGCACAATTAACTTCTTCCTTTGTCTTCCACTCTGAATGCTGTTGAACAACATTTTTCAACAGTTCATAAACCAAACAACTAATTGATTAATTGAGAAAATAATCAAAAGATTAATCGCCTATGAAAATTAGTTGCTGTTCTACACTTAATAATATTTCATCTCCTCTTTGTATATTTTGGTTAAGTTTTTATTTTTCAAACTACATTTTAGTCTGTTTTTTTCCAACATTACCTGTTGACATTGTCACAGTTAGTGTTTATTGACCTCTTTGCCGACTCACCGGCTCGTCTTAGTCATAGAAAAGAGGTCAGTTATGAAAAGCATTCGGTAACAAATTAATGCACCAGCCTGTTTTTATTTATTTAATGTGTCTTTGTTTGTTTTTGTGTGTCTGTGTTGCAGAGCGTCAGTCGGAGCTGCCCACTCAGAGTAAAGCCAGCTTCCCCAGCATCCTCAACGACCCCGATCCAGATTCATCCAACTCAGGATTCGACAGCTCAGTGGCCAATCAGATCATAGAGTCTCTGGTCACAGGGCCCCGCCCCCCACTGGAGAGTGAGTCTTTCTGATTCTGATGTTGTTTTAAGGTTGAATAACGGGGGAAAGTTAATGTTTTTAACTGTGAGTCAACAAACAAACCATCTGGTCCAGTGATTATATCTCTTTGCTGTTCACATCCTGACACATGATGCTGACTCTGTGAACATGAGGACACCTGTTAGAGCTGCTGTAGTTGTTGCCATGGTTACTAAAATGAGAGCGTGGCATAGAAGAAGCTGCACCCAAACTAAATGTAAAATTACACCATCATGTCCATCCTAACAACACCACCTCCTTCTCTTCCTCCTCGTCTCTATCCTCAGGTCACTTCCGGCCCGAGTTCATTCGGCCGCCGCCTCCTCTGCACGTGTGCGAGGACGAGCTGGCGTGGCTGAACCCAACAGAGCCGGACCACAGCGTGCAGTGGGACCGCTCCATGTGTGTGAAGAACAGCACCGGCGTGGAGATCAAACGCATCATGTCTAAGGCCTTCAAGAGCCCGCTGTCAGCCCAGCAGCAGTCCCAGGTGACGAGTCATTCGAGGTTTTCTCTTCAGTCTAAACAGCAACAATGCTGCGATCGCTGAAACATCAAACGTGTTGAATTATTTCACCGTTAATCTTAACACCTTAAAGGGGCTAAATGCGAAATACAGCCTCATTAGCTGTCAGGAATTTTACTTTTGCTATGTACACAACTAGTGTGTATTGACCTCTGGAGTAGAGAGTCACATGACACGCCCTCTGTGTGTGCTGTTCTTGAGCCGCGCGTGCATGTTAGTGCATGTGACCCCCTCCTCCTCTGCTCCACCGGAACCATTATGCCACCCCATGTCAGTGTAGCTAATGTTAGCGGTCGGTGTATGAAGCTAACGTTAGCGGTCGGTCTGTGTAGCTAACGTTAGCAGTATACAGTCGGGAGTGGTTTTGAGACTTTGTAAAGTGTTTTATTGTGTGAACACTGCACATGGTTGTATATAGTTTGTTCTTTTAAAATGCATTTTAAAATTTAATCCTGCTAATAATTCCCATTTTTACAAAATGTATCTGTAATCTGATTACACATTATTTTTCCGTAATTGTAATCTGTTACTCCCAAAACCCGAGTAAGACTGAAATAAGGAAAATCCCGAATATCTGCAGATTTATCCTTCATTTTATGTCTCTATAATAGAAGTCCAGTACATTTCTGTTTGCCTGTTTGATGTAAATAATCATTTGAATATACAAATTACTGACAGTGGCAGAGTGACCGATGTTCTCTGTCCAAAACAGTGCAAAGTAATGTGCATTTTCATCCACTAACATTATGTGAATGTTAGAAGTTAGTCACCTCAAGATAAACAGTTGGTGGCACCAATTCTCTGCTCTGATGCCTTTAAATCAGCTGTTTTTATTTTTGATGATGCAAAATGATCACAGTTAGTTTTAATAATCACGATCAGGTGATGGTGTCAACATTTTAATCGTAGCCTCACCGTCTCTCTGTCTCCGTCCATGTAGCTGCTGGCCGAGCTGGAGAAAGACCCGAAACTGGTGTATCACATCGGTCTGTCCCCGGCGAAGCTCCCTGACCTGGTGGAGAACAACCCGCTGGTCGCCATCGAGATGCTGCTGAAGCTGATGCAGAGCAGCCAGATCACCGAGTATTTCTCCGTCCTCGTCAACATGGACATGTCTCTGCACTCCATGGAGGTGGTCAACAGGTGAGACAGTACCTGAGCTGAATCTGAAGACAGGAGCTTTCATTTGTGTTGGCTGGACAAAACAAAGAAAGTTAGTGTTGTTGTCAGTTTAGACTTCAGGATCTTTGAACAGGTGTTTGATATTTGTGACATTTATCAGTAAATTGATTGAAAATAAAGATAATCCTGTTCTCAGCCCTCATGTAGCTGTAAAAACTTTTCATTTTCATATCAGCAGTTTTACTTTACTTTGTGACGGTTAAAGATGAGACACAATCTGTTGTGTGAATGAAGTTTCCAGTAATGACTCATTTATTTATCACCTCAGAAAACTTTGCAGCTGAAATGTTTTCTGTTGAAAATCCTTTTAACATTTAATCAGTTTGGCTGACGGGTTCAGTTTTCACTGGTGGAAAACTAAAAACATTCATTTAAAATATCTGTACAACAGTTTTGACATGATGCATTTTTATTTTCACATGTAGAAATCACAATTCAAGAAGTCCAAACTACAGATGATAACAATCAATCATCCATCAATCAGTTAAGAATTTGATCGATCATGTAAAATTTAATCGATCCTCTATCAAACATCTGAAACATGAGGCTCTTTATCTGTTTCATAGGCTACACTCTTAAAAATAAGGGTTCCAAAAGGGTTCTTCTTGGAGGGCTGTGGTTCTACCCAGAACTATCTGCTTCTGAAGAACCCTTTTTGGAAGAAAGGTTTGTCAGTTCTAGTTCTAGTTAGCAGCGTTATTTCTACGGGTGTATGTAATGCTGTCAGAGAACGTGTGGAAATAAAGCTTTGATTCAGGGGTTGTTTGGTAAATGCAACATTCTTAAATTTTCATTTTTAATCGTTTAATTGATCATTAATTTCACCAATGATTGATTAAGGAAAGAGCTGACAGTGTGCAGCCTCCCAACTGATATCTGGAATTCTAGACGTATTTCACTTTAATTTCAGTACAATTTACATCATTAGTTCTGTGAGAATCTCTTTGATATCTAAGCTGAATTGTTGTGTTGTAACTGAATGATATTGAACTTTTATTGAATCTGAAATCTGAATCAATAACCAGCCCTAGTAGATATCTAGTAGTAGATATAGTTCTTACATTACAGATATCATAAACGAAATGCTAGATATCTAAAATTAAATTCTGATGCGTCAAAATTAAATTATAACGACTGAAAAGGCAGCTGTTGATTTCTTGGTTTGTTTTTACAGATGCTGATTAAATGTTGAAAGGACCGATGATTTCTGTTTTAATCTTGGCTGCAGGATTATTAGACTGATTTTTCTTTTTCTTCTTCCTCGTCAGGTTGACCACAGCTGTGGATTTGCCTCCAGAGTTCATCCACCTCTACATCTCCAACTGCATCTCCACCTGTGAGCAGATCAAAGACAAATACATGCAGGTACACAACAATGAAAACATCAATTAAAACAAACCGTTCGACCCAAATATGAAAGTTCAGTTTTAGTTGAAACAGTTTTGACGTGTCGATGTTCTCCTGCAGAACCGTCTGGTCCGTCTAGTGTGCGTCTTCCTCCAGTCGCTGATCAGGAACAAGATCATCAACGTGCAGGACCTGTTCATCGAGGTACAGGCCTTCTGCATCGAGTTCAGCCGCATCCGCGAAGCCGCCGGCCTCTTCCGCCTCCTCAAGACGCTGGACACCGGAGAGAACCCGACCGAGGCCAAACCCGCCAAGTAACAGAGACGCTGCACACACACACACACTCGGGAGGCCTCGACTACCACTGACACGTCAAAGAGACGATGGCTTAGTTTCCACAAACTGCTGCAGCCGCCTCAAGATGATATTGTAAATATGATGTTTTCTTCAGACTTTAAATCCTCTCTTCACTCTCTGCTCAGCAGCTGCCTCTGAACTCTGGTTCCTCCTCTCTGTTCTGCACAGGTCAAAACAGGATGATCTCTTTCTTTTTTACCTCTGCTCTCTTTCCTCTGGAAATAAAATCTTTCAGTTTTCTCTGATTACACAGATTGTTTCATTGAGTTTTGATTAATATTTTATCAGGTCAGTGACGTCCACACTGCTCGATGTGTACATGTAAAAAAGTTCAGTGAAACTTAAAGGTTAACTTCAGTATGTTTGAACCTGATCTCTGTTTTCCCATGTTTTTGTGTCTCAGTGACTAATGTTAATTTTAAATATGTCAGTATTGATGGAGAGCAGCCATCAGCTGTGAAACAGGCTCTAATTTAATCCTTATGGACAACTGTAAACTGTCAGACTGCATCCACTAAAACTGACTGTTTAACCGCTGACACTTAGAATAACAATCTGAGCCTGTTGGTGGGAAAACTAAAACTGTTAGCGGACGCACTTTGACGGTGTGCAGTTTCTTGGAGCGATTATGTTGCAGCAGTTTCACCTCTGATGGCTGCAGTTCTCTCCCTCAATACTGCACCAGCTTCAAAACTATTCACATCAGTCAGAGACACAAAAATATAAAAATGTGAAGTTACTCTTTTAATTAGATGCCTTCTTAGTTTTAAAAGATGAGCACTGATAGCAGGAGACTTTATACAATCAAATAACACAATTTTTTAGTACAAAAATCTGTTTATTTGTTGCATACATTTGGCATAAGGTTTGTGATTTGGAGTGTGTGTAAAATCAGCTCAGACAAATAATGTTCCACAAAAACAAACAGGAACGTTGCAGCTCTGCGTAGAAATAGAAACGTGTTGTGATGAACCTGCTTTACTGCTGCAGATCATCACTTTAAAGAACAAATCCTGAGATAACAGTAACAGTCTGCAGTGGTTCTGTCCCTTAAAATGAAGACGTCACTGTGTTGAGATGAGAACAGAACCAGAATCATCATCTGTACTCTGTTAGAAACTCTAAACTCTCAGCTGATCCTCTGCGGAACCTTCCAGATGTTCTGTTGGGTTCTTCAGGTCACTGATGTTCTGCTGTTGTGGTCGTGTTTACGCTCTCTTCATGCCGCGGGCCATCAGGCAGGCAAACACCGTCATCACCATCTTGGGTTTGACCTCCACCAGGTCCTCAGGCAGCGCGTACACCCGGGCGCCGATCTTCCTCGCCATGGAGATGGCGTACCTGAGAACACAAGGACCTGTTAGCTTTAGCCTCAGTCTGTTGGCATGATATCATGAGCTTGTTAGCTTTAGCCTCAGTCTGTTGGCATGATATCATGACTGTTGCTTTAGCCTCAGCTCTTTGGCATGATATCATGACTTGTTAGCTTTAGCCTCAGTCTGTTGGCATGATATCATGACTTGTTAGCTTTAGCCTCAGTCTGTTGGCATGATATCATGAGCTGTTAGCTTTAGCCTCAGTCTGTTGGCATGATATCACGACTGTTAGCTTTAGCCTCAGTCTGCTGGCATGATATCATGACTTGTTAGCTTTAGCCTCAGTCTGCTGGCATGATATCACGACTTGTTAGCTTTAGCCTCAGTCTGTTGGCATGATATCATGACTGTTAGCTTTAGCCTCAGTCTGTTGGCATGATATCACGACCTGTTAGCTTTAGCCTCAGTCTGTTGGCATGATTCACGACTGTTAGCTTTAGCCTCAGTCTGTTGGCATGAGTCACGACCTGTTAGCTTTAGCCTCAGTCTGTTGGCATGATATCATGAGCTGTTAGCTTTAGCCTCAGTCTGCTGGCATGATATCACGACTTGTTAGCTTTAGCCTCAGTCTGTTGGCATGATATCACGACTTGTTAGCTTTAGCCTCAGTCTGTTGGCATGATATCACGACCTGTTAGCTTTAGCCTCAGTCTGTTGGCATGATATCACGACCTGTTAGCTTTAGCCTCAGTCTGTTGGCATGATATCACGACTTTGTTAGCTTTAGCCTCAGTCTGTTGGCATGATATCATGACTGTTAGCTTTAGCCTCAGTCTGTTGGCATGATATCATGAGCTGTTAGCTTTAGCCTCAGTCTGTTGGCATGATATCATGAGCTGTTAGCTTTAGCCTCAGTCTGTTGGCATGATATCATGACTTGTTAGCTTTAGCCTCAGTCTGTTGAATGAACCCAAACTAAAGCTAACTGATCCCAGGTCATGATGATGATTATGTTGGTGTTCTGTCACTCTGAACAAAACATTTGATTAATTTTCTAAAAATGTAAAACTGTGCACAGACTTTGCGTTGTTGAGTTTCTCCTCCTCAGTCAGGTCTTCTGTCTTCAGCAGGTCGTATCTGATCGATCCAGGCTGGATCGCATCGATCAGGTCCAGAACGGGCATACTGCTGCTGATGGACTGGTCCTATACACACACACACACACACACTCGATCAACATTTTTCACTATTTTCTGACATTTTATTGGCAAACAACTAATCATGGTGGAGGAGTGGGCGGAGTCAGTGTTACCTTGAAGCTGGAGATGGTCGGTTTTCCGGCCTGCGTCAGCGTGTCGTTGACCCAGCCCACGATGGTGTCATCAGTCACCTTCTGCCCATCGCCCAGATCCTCCAGGATGTTCAGGGTGTATCTGAGGGAACAGACAGAACAGAGAACATGAACCTTTATTTGAACTCAGATATAAGCAGAGGTAGAGACTTATTTTACAGCGTAGCTGAGTAAAACAATAAAATAAAAGCTCTTAGACTGGAGGTCTGCAACCTGCAGCTCTTTAGCTCCTCTCCAGTGGCTCCCTGTGACTTTGGCAAAAATGATATGGAAATGAACAAGTTAACATTTTAATTTTCTTTTGTCATTGTTGTAGGTCTACACTGTAAAAAGCTGAGAAAACTCAAACTTTCAAGGCAACATACTGCAACAGATTTTTGAGTTTTGAGCCCAGTTCAAACTCTTAAGATTTGTAGTTGGTAAAACTTTTTTAAAACTTTTGTTTAGATCATTTAATTAACTTAAATTCATACGCCTTGAATTTAAGGCGTATGAATCAGGAACACCTGGAAGTAAACTGTGATACAGTAAAAGATTTAAATTATTCTCTGGATAAAAATGAACAATTGTTCTGCTGTAAATAGATTTTCCAAATTCAGTAAAAATCAGCCAGAACCTGCAGCGCCATCCGTTCACATGACCGAGTTTGATAGGAGCCACATTCAAAGAAAGCACTGAACTGATGTGAGGAGTTAAAACAAGAACTTCATAAATAAGTAAAACCTGACTAAACACAGCTGCTTTCAAAATAAAAGCTCCATCTGGACCTGTTGTCTGTTTTGTTTCTGAGAATTTGAGGGTTTAAATCACAATGGCAGATTTTTGGTGGAATGTTCCTTTAAGTGAAAGGAACAGCTGTTTTTGGTGCAGACACATTGAATATTTATTGAAGCTGAATAAAATCTGTTACCTCCTCATGAGCTGCCACAGCAGAGCGAGGGTGAGGGTTCGATTCCCGGCGTTCAGGTCCTGACCTGCGATTCCAACCAGAGAGAACTTGGCCTCCTTCTTCCCCAACTCCACGGCGTAGTTACAGTTCTCCAACTGAGACACACAACACAGTCACAGGTGAGACAGCTGCTGCAGCCTCCACACGTGCAGTTAGACTCATTACAAGTGAAAGTCTGCTTCAGTAAAGGTACCCAGGTATTCTCATTAAAAGTACTCATGATGCAGAACGGTTCCTTTCATATGATAGAATATTATATTTTTCTGTTTTTATCACTTATGAAGATGTGTTAGAGCTTTTTATTCTGTTTTTACTCTGAAGTATCATATGTTCTTTATGTAAAAAGTAACCAGTAACTTAAGTGTCAAATAAATGTCGTGCAGTAAAATTTACCACGTTTCCCTCAGAAATGTACTGAAGGATAAAGTATCATGAAATGAAAATACTCTGGTAAAACAGTAGATTTTCTGAGCTTTTCCTGTGTCACTGTTTGTATTTTGTTTGTCACCTTCTTCATGTTGCTGCCCAGTTTGGGATACGGAGGTTTGTTGACTCTGTCCCAGTCCACCGGAACCTTGATCTTCTCGTACAGCTGGAAGATCACCAGGGCGTCATCGATGTCTCTGGAACGTAGAGACGCTTTTCATTAGATCAGCACCACATTTCTGCATTATTAATAATTATCAGTCGAATCAGGCTGCATCGGCTCCGTGGTTTTACAGAGACGGAGAGTCTGTTACTGTCGAAATCTCACAGCAACATGTTCTTTTCATCACTATCATCCACTATTATTATGTGATTGTTAGGCAGCAGGTGGCGCCATCTCTCCTGTCAGAAAAAATTATACTACTGCAGAAGAATCTGTGTGGAACCATCACGGATGTGTTACAGAACCATGAGGAAACAGCTGATCAGTCATTTGAATTAAATGGTCACAACTTCTCCAGAAAAACTTGTTTCCATCAAACATTTCTCCTTCAAAATAAAATAAAAATACATCGATGGAAACACAGCGAGGGTGGGGTCACCTGAGCGGAGGGATAAAGGTCACGCTGAGGACGAAGCAGGTAAATAGAAGAAAGAAGAGCGGTAAGTGTTTGTTCTTACGCGTAAAGGTGGTTCACACGAGGATTCACCCCCAAAGAGTTCATCCAGTTCCTGAAGGTTCTCTCCTCCCTCGTTTCACCTGCAGGAGAACGTCAGGAAAAAAACAACAAACAAACCATAAAGTTACTGTGAGAGGTCAGGAACAAAACAGAAGTAAAATGTGAAATAAAAAGCTGTAGATAAATTAGTGAAAAAAAGTACATGTTCCTCTGATTGGTGGAGTAGTCGAACACAAATTATGGGGAATTATTGACAACTATGCAGGAAATTAATAATATTAGAAAAGATATTGACATTTGATTATGATTATCTTTACTCCTCTCTGACAGTAAACTGAATCTCTTTGAGTTGTGGACAAAACGAGACATTTGAGGACACTGATCAACATTTTCTGACCAAACAACTAATTGATTAGTGGGAAAAATTACTGGCAGATGAATATTTTTCACCATCAACTGATCGATCAGTCTTGAATATAATGGACTGATCGATCAGTCTTGAATATAATGGACTGAGATCATCTTGATATAGGACTGTTGATCGGCAGTAAATTATTTTCAGCCCTGATCCTGATGCACATTATTGCAAACATACACACATTAAATACTTTAAGGAAATGATACAGAACATTTAGACGACTGAATTATCAGATTTATTTAACTGGTGACCCAAATAAAGTCTCCTGTGACCCACCTGTGGGTCCCGAACCAGAGTTTGGGAATGTCTTCCTCTACACACTTGGACGGGGGAGAGCAGGACAAAGTTTTTGGAAGCTGCAAGCTCAGAGCTAGACGCCACTAAATTCTACGCACTGGTCCTTTAAGTCAATATGAAATACATAAATAAATAAATAAATATGCCAATGAAGTAAATCCTGAAATAAATAAAAGTAAAGTAAAAACCTATTTATTGATTTCCTGAACTATATTGACTCATTTATAGATTTAAATGGACACTTATTTATTTATTTATTGCCTCATGTATGTATTTCATAGGCATATTTATTGATTTATGTATTTCATATTGACTTGAAACTACACATGTACAGTATGTTTTGAGTAAAAGTACTCAGTTACTTTCTGCCACTGTCCTATGAGTAGCATGTCTTTGTAACAACCTTCGATGGAGCTCCAGTCGATGTCCTGGTTCTCTGGTTTCTTCAGAGCTGGATATTTGTTGAACAGGTTGGCGACGAACGCCAGGTTCAGTTTGGGGTTTCCTCGTACGACGTCCGCCGGCATCACGAACTGTCTGCAGCCGAGCCGGTCGGCCTGATCCAGCATGCACTCGGCTCGCTTCAGGTCCTCCTTCTCCTGCAGGGAGACGCACCAGGACGAGGACGAAGACGTCAAAACATGTCAACCGACAGTCTTTACCTCAGTGAAGTCAGTACTCGCAGACTCAACTTATTTAACTTCACTTATTTTTGCATTTTTAAACGTTTGATTTGATTTGACAGGTTCAAACACTGAATAAACTTTATTTTGAAAAGTGCTGCATAAATAAATTCTTATTTTACAAAAATACAGTTTTAGATTCATCCTCAGCTTCCAGGTGCATCCAGATCAGCTCTTTTAAGGAACTTGTGAACAAAATGGAGTTCTCCTTCTATGCAAACAACTTTTAATGAATTTCTAAAACTTTTTTAAAAATCTGAACCAAACATTTCCAGGCTCCCAATTAATCATCTTGGACTTTGGACTCGATTAATCCTAAAAATGATCGACAGATTAATTGATAATAAAAACAGATGTTTTCTTCAGTCTGTAGAATCTGATGTGTAGGACAGTATGTCTCTGAAATTATTTTACAAACAAAAAAAATCAAACGTTCTTGATGGAAAATTTGAAAAATATTCTTCATCGTAAAACTTTTAAATTCAGGATTTCTCAAAAAACACAATATTGTGTATTTTGATAATAAATTGCTGCTTTCAGCTTCTCTAATAGGAGCGTTTTGTTGCTTTTCTTTCTTTTATTTATTATTTATTGTTCTATTATCATTAGACTGTTGTTCAAACACAACAAGTGTCTCTGATGGGAGAAACTATGATTTTTTTTCCACTGTTAGTCTCACCCTGATCCCTGACATGTCGATGGCGATGGGGGGGATCCCCTCCTCGTCTCCTTTAGGTGCCACCTGGTTCAGCAGGTTGTAGTACGCCTTCGAGTCCTGAAACACACACACACACACACACACACACAGTTTGAGAACGCTGTCACATGATGAAAACAGGTGCATTTGTTCAGCAGATCAGTTTAGATGTACATTCTGGCTCTTTTAACTGGAGGCAAAAAGCTCCTACAGTTTAAGATTTTAACAGATTTCATTCCAGTAAAAACGCTGTGACTTCAGAAAAATGTCCTTTTTATGATGGAGATGTCATAAAGATTCTGAGCTTATAAAACAATGTTCACAAATAATTTCACAACCTGCAGTTGTGTATCACTTTTTGTGTGCAAAAAACATTCATGCACATATACAAGTTTGTGAATGTGTAATTAAAGTTTTGTTGCTGTAGAAATATTCTGTACACATCTAAGAAAATGTACACATGCACTGAATATTTCTACAGGAGCAAAACTTATTTTCACATTCACAAACTTGTATATGTGCATGAATGTTTTTTGCACACAAAAAGTGATACACAACTACAGACCATGAAATTATTTTTGATCATTGTTTTACAGGCTCTAAATCTTTATGACCCTCGTTCGTCTCCATATCTTCTCTGCATCTGTCGTGGTCTTGTTGTAAACTTTCCCTCCTTCAGGAAGGAAACATGTTCTAGTTATTTCATCATGTTTTATTCAGTTTAATTCCTCCTACACGTCTTTAACTTGAATGTTGGTGTTTACCATCAAAGGAAACATGTCCGGCTGTCAGCTGGAGGGAGTTTTACACTTTAACACTTTCTCAGAGGAAGTCAGAGATGCCAAGTCATGTTCCCCTGGATTATTTATATTACAAAATGAAAGCTGGACATACATGACAGAATATGGACATCAGGTGTAAATATTATTGATAACCTGTAAAGATGAGGTGCTGCACACTGAATGTTTGGTGTTTGGGTGTAGAAGTTCTTGGGCAGTGACCTCTGATACTGTGTGAAGTCCTCTATTATTTGAGGACCGATTCCTTTTCTTTTGCAGTTGTAATATTTATTCATAATTTCTTTATATTTGTATCTGTAGCTGTACTCTTTAAGCGTATCTCACACACAAACACAAAGTGAACACATGGTACTGATTCACTCTCCGTGTCGGTCAGTCTGGGAGACGACACGTCCTCTTACTGACCCGGACACACGTCACAGTTTTGCAGATCCAGGGGAGGGTGGCAGTGTTATTATACTGCAATGCATTTTGTTTCTTACACCGTCTTAAAGCAAAATAAACGTCATCCAGCAGGAGGATCTGTGCTCACCTTGATGTCGGAGCTGAAGTTGTTGACCTTGGGGCAGCCCGCCTCCTCCAGGTGATAGTTGGCCCATCGAAGCAGCAGCTCTTCAGGGGAAAGTTTCATCAGATCCTCCAGAGACTCTCCATCCCGCAGCAGAGCCACCAGAGCTGCACGCACACACACACACATTCACAAACATTAATGTAACTACAGTTCCACATTTTGGGAAACACACTTCTTTACTGCACACGTTGGATGAGAAGCGTCTTCTGTTGTGTTCTGACTGGTGATGTAGAAATTAAAGGCAGCAGTTCGGTTCAGCTCTGATCCATCAGTGAATCGGTGCAGTTCGGTTCACACACCTTCGTTCTTGCTGAGCTCGATGTCGGCGAACAGTCCGATCTTGATGACCTGCCACAGCAGACCGAGCACCAGGTGCTGCCTGCCTTCCTTCAGGTCCTCAGCTCCAATGTTGACCACGTGACAGCCGATGGCCGACGCAGAGTTCAGAGCGAGGTTCAGGTTCTCCTGTCGGACAGAACGACACGACGCAGGATGTAAACGGAGCAGGTGACACAGGAACACACACACACACACGATCAGACTGCTGTGACTCACCTGGATGGTGAACGGCGTGAGCTTCTTCTTGTTGATGGTTCTCTCGTCGATGGTGTCGGCGACGGACAGGTTGATCATCTTACTGACAAGTGACGACATTTTAACAGTTATGGAGAGTTTATTGAATAAAATGAAACAAAAACTGCCTTAAATGTTTAGTTTGAGATGTTCAGATTGGTTCCACACTCTCATCTGAACACTGAAGTTACAGCCAGTTAGCTTAGCTTAGCATAAAGACTGGAAACAGGGGCGACAGTTAGCCCCACAGCTCTGTGCAACAAAATCCACCAACCAGCAGCTTTAAAGCTCGTTTGGTTTAATCTGTGCACAAACTACATTTGTGGTTTTACAAGGAGTTTTTGTGCTGGACTGTTTCTTGGCCGAGTGCTGTGACTTCCTGGACTCTGCCGGTTGCCTGGCAACCCCCATGTTAACCATGAGGCTCCAAATTACTTAACAGAGAGCTTCAGAGCCGCTGGTAAGTGGATTTTATTAGCTTTGCACAGAAACAGGCTAACTGTTCCCCTCTGTTTTCAGTCTTTATGCTAAGCTAAGCTAACTAGCTACTGGTTGTAGCTTCATATTTAGCATAAAGATACAGAAGTGGTATCGATTAAAACATCTGACTCAGCAAGAAAATAAAAGTAAACTTTTCCTTTATAAATCTTTTAATGGGGAACAAATCTGTTGATATTATTTAACATCAACTAAACATTATTTTCATATCATTTCAATGATGATTTCAATCATTTTCTTGATTAATCAATACGTTATTGGTCCATTAAAGATGGTAAAAAAGTCCAAGATAATGTCCTCAAAAGTTTTTTGTCCACAACACAAAGTTATTCCGTAAAAGAAAATATTCACATTTCAGGAGCTGAAATCAGTAAATTTAACTTTTGTTGCTTTTAACTTGAAAAAACTGACCACTAAGTAATAAATGGATGAAGTTAGTTTGCTTGTTTGAAAAGTGAGCGTACCAGAGAACGATCCCGTCTCCCATGGCGGTGAACAGGTCGTTGTTGTTTGGGTCCATGGGCAGAACATGTTTACAGTCCGGGTCTTTCTCCAGAGCTTTATTGATCCAGTTCACAAAGGCCACCTTCTCCTCCTCTGCACAGGGAAGAAAATCAGATCACAGATCAGATCAGAAAAACAGAGTTCAGATTTCCTGTTCATTCTGACAATATTCCATCACCTATCAGCCATAATAATCAGGGTATGAAAATGCTCCTCCTGGTATCCTGATTATTCATTTTCATATAAACAAAACTAATTAAAATGACCCTAAACTTAATGTTCAAGCTGTGCCTGTGTAAAAAACCCACATACGGCATTAATATAATGTAAATAAAGAGATTTTTTCATCTTTCTTAAGGTTAAAACACAGAAACACACACAACTGCCTGTTCTGTTCTTGTCTATCTGTTCTGTTACTGTGCAGGAATCCTAGGACACCGTGAGACGTCCCCTCTGTCCCAGACTGTGGACAGACCTGAGTAGGAGTGCTGGGTTCCGGACTGTTCTGAGGTTCCGGCCACGTTACAGATTCCTTCCTTCTTGTTGATGGCCTTCCTGAACGTCTTCGCCACCTCGCTGCTCTTCAGGCCGTGGACAATCTGAACGGGAAAAACAAGAAAACAGTTATCATCTGTTCAGTTTCAGAAAGTGAAGAGGTTTGACTCGAACACTGACAGCAGACGATTAAAAAAAGTGTTGATCTACTGTCCAACCAGCAGGTGAGTTTAAAAATCGGCCTAAAAAACCAGAGACGATGAACAAAACAAACGATGAATTCTGATTAAATCTCACCTGAGTGAACTCGTCGAAGGTGAGCTGGTCGCTGGTCTTGGTCAGCTCCTGGACGATCTCTCTGACTTTGTACCCGGCAGAGCCAAGTTAGCCACCCTGAAGAGCTCGGTGAGCTCGTCTTTACTGATGAACCCGTTGTTGTCCACATCTGGAGACAGATGGAGAGGTCAGAGGTCAGACACAGGAAGCGCAGACAGAGAGGAAGAACTAAAATCATTTAAGAGACCTGAGTTTGATGAACTTTATACACTTTTAAACCTGGTTAATCCTGAGATGACTGGAAAGGACTCTTTGGTTTAAAATTTAAACAATTAAAATATGTAGTCTCTTCTTTCTTTGCCGTTTTCTTTTTTTGCTGCTGACGACCTGCAGGGACTTTTGAGCCGCACAGAATCAGATCTGACACGCTGACGAGCCGCTCGCTGGTCAGGACTGATCCACTGGTGCATCTTTAAAACTGTCATCATGCATCAAAAGGATTCCTGTCGTTAGTTTTCTCAGATATATAAATAAATATATATGGTATTTTACACTGATATTTACATATCTGATGATATATCAAATAGTTAAATCGTTTAAAGTATAAAGGCAGACGGGGAGAAAAAGGGGAGCAGGACCAGCAGAAGTGATGCCTCATGGATCGTTCGTTTAGACTTAAAGGAGAAAAAGTCACATCTCAGACCAGATGAATACGCTCACGACTGAAGACTTTAGTTTGGTTTTCCTTCCTGAATCAGAAACATGGAGGAAACAACAGCTTCCTGTCCTCTTACCAATCTTAGTGAAAGCTTCTCTGAGTTCCTCCAGCTCCTCTGGAGAGATCGGCGTGGTGGCGGCCATGTTTGGAACCTGAAACTGAAAGAAGAAAAAAAAAAAAAGAGACCCTTAAAAGAAGAACGAGAAGCTGCAGGGCTGCGAGCGTCTCGGCAGACGAGTTCTGTGGTGCAGAAAAGGAGGAACTTCACAGACGACGTCTCCTGATTCTGTCGTGTGATGCAAACACGTCTTACTTCTGTCTGCTCTTCCTGCCTCACAGAGACGAGTTTCTGGTTGTTATCAGATCTGATCTGAGGACAGTGTGATGAAACAAAGTGGTGGATTCAGCTGGAGACTGAGGGTTTTTATCTGCACTTTGTAATTTGAGGTCCAGAGATTTTTTAAAGTTCCACATTAGTGCCCAGAATAAATAATAAGTTTTAATTTAATTGCAGTAACAACGATGCTTCTGTTCACCCATTTTATTGCCAATATAAAAGTCAAAAGTTCTTCTCTCTGGAGGAAATAACTGCAGCTGAGGAAGAGTGAAGTAATTCTGAGAAGTACGAGGTCACATGACACAACGTTGTATTTCAGTCTGTGATGATTCACTCGGTGTGTGTTTGTGCGTTTGCAGAGCCTTTTTTGGCAGAATGAAACATGAACACACACCTCAGCAACGAGGAGGAGGAAGACGTTACGCTGAAGACTTCCTGCACCGTGCCGAGAAACGAGGCCTGATGGTGACATGACGCGTCAGATTACAGGAGGGAGGAAAAGAACAGATTGAAATATTAAAATACTAATTTGCAACAACTACACTTTAGAATTACACTTAGAATTGTGATTCCTCCTGAATACACAAACATTTAAACCAAAACCACCGGCTGCAACTAACCATTATTTTTATTATTTATTTTCTTGAATAACTGATCAGTTGTTTGCTTCATAAACTGTCAACTCAGAAATCTTCAGTTTCCTGTCAGAGAGTCAAGAAACCAGAAAATATTCACATTTAAGAAGCTGAAATCAGAGAATTGAAACTTTTTTTAAGTAAAAAATGACTCAAAACAATTAATTGATGAATGAATCCGGTCAGAATCTTGACGTACGCTGCAAAAAAAAGGGATTCAACATGACCACCAGAGTCATGTGACAAACTAAAACACAGCTATTGGTTTCCTCAGGGCTCCACCTCTTTTTTAAAGGATTTTATCCTGAATGTGAGCGTCGTTCGCTGCAGAGATAACGTCGCTCACATCGTCAGCTGATTTTAAAAAGCGTGACTGCAGCAGAGACAGAAGCTGTGACTGTGGACAGACTTGTGTCCACTGCAGACTGGAGTCTGTTAACAGTGAGAAACACACAGACAGATCCACGTTACACACTAATCTCCAAACAACTGTTTCCATGGAAACACATTTCTGACAGTATGATGGCAAAAAGATCCTGTAAGACATTATGATGAGAAACTTTGTCCAAATAATGAGTTAGAATCTCAAAATATTAACTGTATATCTCAAAATAATTAGAAACTTCCTAAAAATGACTCATGTATTAAGTCATTACTTTGAGGTACAAACTCCGATAAGTCTGATAAGTTCAGAAAATGACATCACTTTGCTGTAAAACAGCCTTTAAAACCAGGAAAAGACAACACTTATGTCATATCACGATATAACGATATCCAAAATCTATCTGATCACCATGTCTAGTCTCAGATCGATATATTGATACACAGCCTGGCAATAATTCTATACATCAGCAAAAACACTCCATGAACAAATAAAGAAAGAAAACCTGCACAGAGTTCAGTAAAGCTGCACAGTTAATCAAAATATTATCAGTCACGTGTAAATATTCAAACCACAGAAGCTGCAGAGTGACAGTCGTCACTATAATAAAGGATTTTCGTGCCGCAGAGGTGCCAGTTTATCTGGTGCAGACACAGACGTCACTGACGAGAGGTAACCTCAACAGTGATGGCTGCCACCTGCAAAACGCAACTACGTCTGTTTCCACACAGCAGATACGACAACGTGTGAATTTCTGCAGAAAAAGACAAAGAGTGAGAGGAGGAGGGGGAGGAGGAGGAGGAGGAGGGTGGTGGTGGTGGTGGTTTATCAGAAGTGGACCGTTTCCTGTTTGTTCATCACTCAGCCTTCAGAGTCAAACTAGTCATAAAGCTCAAGTGTAATCTTGTCAATTGAAAAATAGGTCCAAACATGTGACTAACAGGTGGAGCACAGAACGATGCCGTTGCCACTTTGTCACATTTTGGACCTATTTTTCAACTAGTGATCAATCTGGCAATAATTTGTCCACTAATCGATTAGATGTTTGGTCCATAAAATGTCAAAAAGTGGTGACAAATATTGATCAAAGTCATCATTTCCAGTCTGTAAAGGAGTCGTGTCACAGAGGAGTCGTGAACCAGCAGCTCTTAATGTCTAAATTTGGCGAAACAAGCGTCTCTGTTCTGTCCTGCAGCAGAAGTGAAACTCTGCAGCTAAAATGAGTTTTTAACATCCACGTTTCATCGGCGCTGTTGAGCTAAATGTCGTGAAATGACTCAAAGCAGGAAGTCACTGAGCTCATGTTTCCAAAGGTCATTAATTATTATGCAAAATACACTTTTTTTGAACAAAAATATGCACCTCAGGTGTCCCTAAAATATGAGAAACTGCCGCCTTCTCTCTTGTTGTCTGGCCGCTGTAAGAAAACTAATGTGATTTATGAACATTGAGCTTGTAGAACAGAAACGTGAGCAGAATATGTTTCCTGTAGCTCCTGAAGCAGATCATACAACATATACACACGTTTCTGTGTCTGATGTCTGAGTTCAAGTCAACTTAAACTCACCTGAGCTGTTATCAGCTGTCAGTTATTCGCTCTTATCGGATCATTTTAACCATTTATTGATATTATGGATACTTCTATGTGATTGATTTGGTTTGGTTGTATAAAGGCAGCATGCTGCAGGTGAAAACACTGTTTTTTTTCCTCATCAGTTTAGAGATTTTCCTCGATTTTGCTTCCACAACATCAACAATTCTTAAGTTTTGAAAAAGTTTTACCAACTTCTGATCTTCTGATAATAACTAAAGATTATAGGTCGGCAAAACTACTTTTTAAAAGTTTATTTCAAAACTTTACAGTTTGAGTTTGGCTCAAAGGTTATTTTTTTTTTACAGTGTAAAATGATTCTTACATTTGCCAAATTATAAAAATAAATAGCCTGTACACAAGATTTTTTAAAAAGTTTGAATATTTCGTCGACTACAATGTGCATCACAGCCTGCGCCTGTGGGCAACGGTGACTCGTCGTCTTCAGTTTTGTGGCTCAAGACTTTTTTTGTCCAAAAACGTCTTTTGATCGTGAAGTTTGCAGACTCCTGCTCTGTATTCTTTGTTTTATAGAACATTTTATATTTAAAATCATTGTGAAAAGTGATTTTTTTGGCTGTTGGCAGTATTTTCAGATTTATGGAGTGATTCGCTGTGATTGGCTGGTGGTGGTTGGCTTCGTTTAGGCTTGAGGAGAGACCGGTCAGTGTTGGGATAAAAATAAAAAGCCCTGCCTTATCTGCATTTCTCTAAACCAGTCACATTTGTCTTGGGCGGAGCTAAGCACATGCAGGGGCGGGCTCTGGGATAAAAATGCAAAAGAAAAGCTAACAGCTGCTAGCTCGTTAACATTTGTACTGTTAGCGACTCGGATGCTAATTTGCCGTTTTTGTTGATTCCTCTGGGATTCGAAAACATAGACAGCAGATGTTGACTGAAATCAAGCAACCAATGGCAGGCTTGTACCTGCAGTGTGCATCAGGTGAAAAGATCAGGGTGGGCCAATCAGAGGCAGAGTACAGCAGGTCATGACTGTGAAACAGTCTTAGCTCATTGCCTAATAACCATATCTCCTCCCTCTCTGTGGTTCCAGCGGAGCCTCGAGGTTTCCGCCTGTTAAAAGAAAGTTTTTTCTCACCAGTCGCCTCAGTGCTGCTCTTGGTGGCCGACTTTATAAAGAGTTCTGCTCTGACTGAAAAGTCCCCCGAGAAAACTTTGTCACAATCTGTCGCTATGCAAATAAAATTAAAATGAATAAAAGTCTGTTTTCCAGATCAAACGTCACATTTGTGTCCTTTTATTGTGACCAGTCCGAACACACCTGTGCAACAATCCGGCTGATTAATCAGCGTCTCTATATGTCAAGAACTTTTTGTGCTCAGAAATCTGAGATCTTTGATGTCAACTCCTGAAAAATGGAGCAGAAACAAAAGTGTTGCAGTTTTATTTTTGCTGAGTGTACTTTCCATCACCGGTCATCACTGAACTTGTTGTCAGAGTGAGACTGACTGATCATCACATGTCTCTGATGCTATGAATCAATACATCAGGATGACTGTGTGTGTGTGTGTGTGTGTGTGATGAACAAAAGACGGAACAAAAGACATAAGACAAAAAAAGAGCAATGAATTCTAAAAAAAGATGTAAAAAGACAACAAGAGAAGAGCTGAGGTTCAGTTGTCTTTGCACAGAGACAGTCAGTAGAAATGTCCTTCAGAGGACGACTTTTTACTTTTATACTCTGAGGACATTTCAGAGGCTGAACTTTTTCACTTTTCCTGCAGTAAACAAGTTGAATCAGTACTTCTACTTGTACTCGAGTATCTGTACTTGTACTGCAGTAAAGACTGAGAGGACGTGTGTCTCCTGTGAGTGTAACAGGCTGATGAAACTGTCCTGATCTGATGTCTCTGCTCTGCATCGCAGCCTCGGAGGGATTTTTCTGCAGTTGATGTGAAGCTGACCACAAACTTCCTTTTCAGCTCACTGCAGAGGTTTAACTTCTGCTTCCCCTCCCCTGCAGGCGTCTCTGCCTCCAACTGCTCACATGTCTTTAAATGAACAACTTTTAAAATCATTTTAATGAAAATGTGCACAAAGTTAAACAAAGTTAATGAAGATTTTTAGTTTCTGTTGTTGCTTCTGTTCATGATTTGTGAGCGTTGAGGCCAAAGTTGGCCCGAAGAGACGAAAAGTTGAGTTTTAAATTACGAAAATGTGTAAGACCTGATTCTATTTGGAACGTTTGGTTTCCTATTTTGTATTTTATTCATATATCTATATTTTATTTACTTGCTTTGCATTTATTTTATTTTAGTTCACTCGCACTTTTTTCTGTCACACTTGTGTCTCACAGGAGGCTCAAACAGATGCAGCTTTTCTTGTAACTCTTTGACTTTTTACAGTTTGCATTGATAGAATTCAATAAAAAGAGAATTCAAAAGACAGAAAACAAAGAATAAATGCAGCAACATGAGATACAAACAGTCACACACTGCGTCTTCCCCTTTCTGTCTCATATAAGCACACAGCTTCAAAAAATCCCCCCAGGTGTCTCTCAGGCCTCCGTGATGCCTTGGGAACACCAACGTGGCTCAGAGGTCACCTGATCTGATGTGTAGTTACCTGAGAGGTGAGGCGAGGAGCGTGGAGGAGGAGGAGGAGGAGGATTCGTCCGTCTGGCTGCTGAGCTGCTCTCTGCTCACTGACAGCTCAGGGCGACGACGACGCAGCTATTCAAATCTACGAGGAAGGAAGTGACATGCAGCACTTCAGAAACAGGAATGAAAGCCGCTTTTGTCTTTATATGGCAATGTCAAGGTGACACCCCGCGGCCCGTCTGAGGGGACGGCAGGGACGCGTTGGACAGGTTCAGAGGGCCGTCAGGACAGGACGGGGTTCAGGTGTCACAGGACAGAAATGTGATCGAGAGGTCGAGTCAAAGAGTTGATTTATTTACTCTGTGGTTGATTTTTTTCTGTTGGTTGTCAGTGAGGAAGCTGCTCCTTCCTGTGGCCTTTAACTGGAGACAGATAAGCAGCCGGACAGACAGACAGGTGTCCACAAAAGACAGACAGGTAGCTTGACACGCCAGTTAAAGGTAGAGACAGACTGGCAGTTAGAGATGGACAGAGAATGAGGACAGACAGGTGGATACAGAGACAGAGGGGCAGTTAGAAAGACCACCAGACAGACAGACAGGTAGAGAGACAGACAAGTACCTGTAAAAGGACAACAAAGCACACAGGTGGCTAAGAGACAGACATGAGACAGAGCTGCAATGGTTAGTCAATGAATCAATCAAAAGAATGTTAATCAGCAGGTATTTTAATAATTGATTTGAAAGGCTGCAGTGACGTGATCAGACTGGTCTGTTATCTTTACACACTGATTATTGATCAAAATGATCTTTGTGTTCATATTTAGTGAAAACACAAACTGTTGTGATATCGAGGAGTTATATATTTGGTCAAAACTGTCGTGATATTTAATTTAGTCTCAGCCCGTCTAACAGTATGTTACCTTTGAGGAAAACTGTATTTTATTGATTTATTGATTGATTGATTGATTTGGATCTCCATTAGCTGAGACCAAGGAAGCACCTTCTCTTCCTGAGGTCCACACACACACACACACACACACACACACACAAAACTATAATTACACACAAAATCAACATCAATACAATCACCAACTGACACAATAAGACTCACCACGTTCTTCATTCAGCTCAAAGTGAGAAGAACGTCACAAAACACAGATAATAAAAGAGACGAATGAATGAGTCCGAAGATCACTGTCGTGAAAGAAAGCTGTTCTAAATTCATTTTGCCATATTTGATTGTACGGAACAAACAGTTGGTCCCTCGCGTTAGTTTGAGACAAGAAGAAGAACATCTCGAGTCTGAATCAATTTTCGCACTATACACAGAACTAATCATTCAAGACATGTTGCTTAACAGTAGAACATTCTATAACGAGAGAACATCCCTCCCCACCAAAAGACCACCGCTCAGGTTAGTGTATTGATGATGTCGCTTCTGTCGCAGGTCACCGTGAGCCTGCGCTCGTTTGGGACATCCAAACAGAACTTGTCAGAAACACACCAGTAAAACCCACATCAAAAGCATTCTCATCAGAGATTCTGTTCATACCAGATATCAAGAAACATCCCAGTTTTAATCACACATCAGAAACAGAACTCACTGAAACCCTACAGCTTTAGGTATGGGCACTCAAAAAAAAACAGAGAACCTATTGCCCACGCTTCCACGGAAACAGCAACCAGTACATCGCTGTTCAGCTTAAATGTCACAGTTGACATCAAGAACATCCAGAGTTGAACTTGTGCACAAGAGACATCTGAGACATCGCAGCCTGGAAATACTGAGATTACATTTATAACTAATTTATAATAAGAAATGCGAAGTAATTAACATTGCTTTCAGACAAATAAACACTGCCACAAACACCCACAGAACATCCACAGAGAACATCCCAGAACATCCGCAGAACATCCACAGAGAACATCCGCACAGAACATCCGCAGAAACACACCGCAGAACACCACAGAACATCCACAGAACACCCACAGACATCCACAGAACACCCGCAGAACATCCAGCAGAACATCCGCAGAACATCCACAGAAACATCCACAGAACATCCACAGAACATCCACACCCACAGAACACCCACACAGAACATCCACAGAACATCCACACCCACAGAACATCCACAGAACACCCACAGAACAATCCACACCCACAGAACATCCCACACAGAACATCCAACCCACAGAACATCCACAGAACATCCACACCCACAGAACACCACAAGAATCATCCACAGAACATCCACCCACAGAACATCCCACACAGAACATCCACAGAACATCCAGACCACAGAACACCCACAGAACATCCACAGATACATCCAGCCCACAGAACACCCGACAGAACATCCACAGAACACCACGAACATCCAAAGAACACCCGCAGAACATCCACGAGAACATCCACAGAACATCCACAGAACACCAATCCACAGAACACCCACAGAGAACATCCGCAGAACATCCCAGAACCACAAACACCACAGAACATCCCAAGAACATCCACAGAACATCCACAGAAACATCCACAGAACACCCACAGAACATCCACAGAACATCCACAGAACACCCACAGAACATCCACAGAACATCCACAGAGAACATCCACAGAACATCCACAGAAACATCCACAGAACATCCACAGAGAACATCCACAGAACACCCACAGAACATCCACAGAACATCCACAGAACACCCAGCAGAACATCCACAGAACATCCACAAGAACATCCACAGAACACCCACAGAACACCACAGAACATCCACAGAGAACATCCACAGAACATCCACAGAACACCCCAGAACACTCCACAGAACATCCGCAGAACACCCGACAGAACATCCACAGAACACCCACACGAACATCCACAGAGAACATCCCTCCCAACAACATCCACAGAACATCCACAGAACACCCACAAGAACATCCACAGAACACCCCAGAACATCCGCAGAATCCAATACCGCAGAACATCCACAGAACATCCACAGAGAACATCCACAGAACACCCACAGAACATCCACAGAACATCCACAGAACACCCACAGAGAACATCCACAGAACATCCACAGAGAACATCCACAGAACATCCACAGAACATCCACAGAACATCCACAGAAACATCCACAGAACATCCACAGAGAACATCCACAGAACACCCACAGAACATCCACAGAACATCCACAGAACATCCACAGAGAACATCCACAGAACATCCACAGAACATCCACAGAACATCCCACAGAACATCCACAGAACATCCACAGAACATCCACAGACTCCACCCTCTGAGTCAGACCCTGAAACCTCCAGCTGTGCACTCAGGTCCGGTTCAACTGCCCCGCGTCACATCTGTCCAGTGTCCAGACAACCACAGACACTCACACAGACCAGCGTGGACAGTGGTCCACATCTGTGGGACATACATACATTCATACATAAATAAACAAATAAACAAATAAATAAAATAAATATGATGCACATAAAGCTGTTTCTTCCCTCTGATTGACTGTAAAAAGACAAATTAATTATTTATTCTAAAGATCATCATGCTTTGGAAACATATTGAAGATCATTATTATTATATTATAAATAATAAAAAATATAATATAATAATAATTACAAATGATTTCACACACGTATGTCAGCTCTGAGATGTGCCTCATCTGTAGAATCTGTTCTAAGAACAGATCTGACGTCAGAAAACTTTGGTGAAGCGGAGTGAAACTTAAAGAAACTTCTTGTGAGGTGTCTTCTGGTTGGTGACTGATGTCCTCTGAGGACAGGAGTGTCCACATGGTTCTGTTACATTTAATGTTAAATAAAAACATCTGAACCTTCTGAAACAACCAACATTCAAATGAACTAAATCCTGTCAGATCAGCTGTTACCTGTCTCAGTTAGCTTCATGTCTCCAGGTGCTCTGCAGGTGTTCAGGTGTTCTCTGAGCTGAACTGATCCACGGTCTGTGTGCACTTTGTGTTCCACCTCCTGTTCTCATGTTCTTCTGTGTTTCCCCGGATAAAGATTAGTTCTGTCAGCAGCTCCATAGTTCACGTGTCTCTCTGCGGCTAATCTCAGCTAACAGCGGCGAGCTAACAGCTGGCTGATTCACCTGAGCTGCGAGCCAATCAGGAGCAGCTGTACAGTTTGTGAAAGTGAGCCGATTGGTTGGATTTCTGTCGGTCACGAGAGAGATGAAGAAGAGGATGATGACAGCAACACGTTCAAGTTTTAATTTGTTGATCAAAATTATTGAAGTTAATAAAAGTGAGTTTAACTTTCAGCATCCACGTTTCTGCAGATTAAAGAATTCACTGGACAGATTTTATGTAAATAATAATAATAATAATAATAAAATGAACTTTGTTAAAAAAAACATCTGAATCTGAATTCCAGTAAAATCTTCCTCTCAGGCTGGTTTTGTTTTTAATTTGAAAATGTTGACCAATATTATCTCTACTAGTTTTTTCTATTTTGATAAAAAGGTATTTCTTTATTTATGTATCTATTTATTTATCTACATTTATTTATTATAGTTTTATATTATTTTAAATAATAATCATTGTTATTATGTATTGTTTAATGTTTTCTAGAATATGATTTGTCTCTAATTACATTTATTTATTTTGTTCTCACGCTTTATTTATTAATATTTATATACTATTTTTTGTTCTGTACTTTTTTGTGCCTGATGTAATTAGATTTTCTTTGATGAATAAAGTTGGAAAAACACACACACACACACACACACACACACACACACACACACACACAGAGTGAGTGAGAGTTGACGGTTGCTATGGCCGTTGCTAAGGAGTCTGTTCAACCGGAAACTGGAAAGAAAAAAATCTTTGCAGTAAGATATTTTTATTATCGGTGTTTTTAAGTGAAACATAAACTGATAAAAGATGAATTTTCGTTAAATCATGTTTGTTTGTAGCATTTAGCTGCTAACATCCAGCTAACTCAGCAGTCAGGTTTTCTTCTTCATGTAAACAGCTTTCAGTTTCTGTGGAACTTTCTTATCTAAATATGAATATTTTTATTATACTGTATAACAGTGGTTTTCAAACTGGGGTCCAGGGGACCTACAGGGGTCGTTTAGTGGGTTGTAGGGGGTTCAGAGCAGAAGGAGAAATAAAATATTTTAGTTTATAGTTTTAGTTTTTTTTTAAGCTGGTTGGGGTTATTTGGGAGCTGGAACAAAGAAAAAAATGGGTTGGCTTTTTAATCAGCTGTAACGTATAACAATCCCAGTTTGATCATTGATTGACTATAATTAGTTTATTAATTTAAACCTAAAAAAAAAAAAAAAAACTGACTCAGAGGGGTTCCTTAAGGAAAAATCTCCTCTAACTGGGGTCTGATGTAAAGAACAAGAGTCTTCACAATGAAAAGGTTAGAGAACCGCTGTTCTACCAGGTAACTTAACCTGCAGTAAAACATGATGATGAGTTAGTCCATTACACTGTAAAACCCAAATAATTCAGCAGGACAAACTGATCTGAATGTTTGTTGTGATTCAGGGGACAGAGTCTTCACATCATGTCTTCTGACCCCGTCTGGCTGCTTCGGAGGCCCCTGCCCCCCAGGAGGTCCCCCCCCCATCATGAAAACCCCTCCTGGTCCCAGATGTCCAGGTAAACTCACCTGTGATGACGTCCTGTCCTCTGCAAAGCTTCAGCATCATATTTAGCTGTAATATATCATTTTTAAGACTATGTGTGATTCTGTTTGTGTCTTTGTGTCCAAGTCACACGTTGTGGACTTTAAAGTGAACGACGTCCCTGCAGGTGTCGTCTGTCTCCTCCTCAGGTGCACCGACGGACTCACTCCTCCAGGATCAGGGTGAGACAGGAGTGAGAGGATCCAGCAGACAGGAAGCTGACAGTCCCACCCCCCGTGCAGCTCCGCCCACTCCTCTGCTGCCTGACACCTCCACCTCCACCTCCACCACCTCCACCCCACTGACCGACAGAATCACTGGGGGGTTCCCCTGTAAACCAGCTCGCACCTGCTACAAGAACCCCCTGCTGACTCTGCTGCAGTCAGGTAACTCTGCTTTACAGCACATATGAATTATGATAACACACACACACACGCACACACACACACACACACTGCTTCATGACACGTTGCTTTATGACACACACTGCATGATGACACACTCTGGTTTATGACACGTTGCTTTATGGCACTTGTACATGATGGCACAGTCCCCTTTGTGGCACACTGTGTCCTGTGGTACACACTGTTCTGTTGTGTTCTGTTCACTCACTGCTTTGTGTCACTTCCTTGTTGTGATCTGGGAAGCTGCCCCTGACTGTCTAAAGGTCACAGCAGTTCTGGATAAATACGAGTTTAAAGCAGCTGATGCTCTTTTTAATTCGATGTGTGTGACTCCTCCTGTGAAGCCTCCATAACTGCATCCTGCTATAAAAAGACAGAATAAATGACAATATGACACAACTGGATTATTTTTGAAGTTTTCATAGAAGTCATATAATTGTTGAAAATACTGTACGTTAAAAACACTTAAAGATGTGCTCATATCTGCCTCTAACTACACTGTGTACTAAACAATATATATGATCAGTGGAGGTTAAAGTAAATCATTGCTGGATTATTAATCATCCATACTGATCATGTCTTTGCAGGGAGGAACTGTCATATTTTTCTGAATAAAAGATGTTGTTTAAAACTCAGGAAAAGCAAAATGTCACTTTAATAATCAGATATTGTATATTTCTGCAGATACGCGGTTCTCGGCTCCACCACCCATTTTCTGTCTCAGCGACTTCCTTCAGAACCGTTAACGGTTCCCAGGAGAACTTCCAGTCACCTCCAGCCTGACACCAACCAGAGGGGACAGATGGAGACGTCCACAGTGTCCACGTCTGACTTCACAAACATTATTTGGGATGATTATCACAGCACATATTCATTATTCTGAATACTCTGTTACACATCCAGTCCACTTTGAAAACACTGTACAGCTCTGTTCACTTTAAAAACAGATGGGTTTTTTTTTAATGTATTTTTCATTTTTCTATTGAACATTTTTCTATTTGCTGTTTATGCTTCTTGACTTTTGCAGGGCTTGTTTTGTCTTTTTCTGTTCTCTCTTCCTCTGGTCATTTTTAGGCACGGTGGCATAAAAAAATCAACGTGGCAATAAACCAGATTCTGACACGACTTCTGCTTTACTGCAGCTTCACTCAGTTTTAAAGAAGTGAAGAAGGAGAAGTGTCACAAAACACTGAAAACACTGCCGACGCTGTTTGGTTCATCTCTTCAGTTCATATATCATTTATTCATGTTCATGTTACCAGCTGAACAAACACCACATTATTTACTGTAGATATGTTTAACTCAGGCTACAGTTACAGATACACAGAAATAAATACAAGAGTCTGGAAGAAATTCAGTATAATCTTAATTATATATTCTTATAATTCAGTCGTCTCAAATGTTCTTTATCGTTTCCTGATGAGAGGAAATAAAACCAGTGAGACGTCCTGTTAACTCAGACTAAATTTTCTAAAGTCTTTAACATGTAAATATGTCTGCAGTGACATGTGTGAAGATCAGGGCTGCAGATAATTTATTGCCAATCAATCTGTCCATCATATTCACAATTTATTGATCAGTTGTTGGAGAAAAATGGTGAATAATATTGATCTGGCAATAATTTTTCCTCTAATCGATTAGTTGTTTGTCCATAAAATGTCAGAAAAGAATTCAAATCGATTGATTAATCCGTCACAATCTCGTCAATTGAAAATACGTCCGTGTGCTCCACCTGTTTTCACATGTTTGAACCTAATTTTCAACTAGTGATCAATCTGCACTAATCAATTAGTTGTAATGTTTATCAATATGCATTGTCCCTAAGAAATGAATAATTAATAAATATTTATCAGTATTATCATTACATTAATATTTCAGTAAAGTTTGTATTATGTCTTCTGGGTGTAGTTTTTCCATATTATTTCCTTCATATGTCTTGTATTTATGAAATAAAATAAAATAAAATAAAATAAAATAAAATAAAATAAAATGACTAAACCAGTATATAGTAAAATTATTTCATAAGGTTAAAACATATAAATTATTATTATTATGAATTTTCTCTTAAAACTTTTGTGGACATTTCCTCCCAACATTTCATTTTACGTGTTCAAATAAATAAATTAATAAATGTCACGTGTTTCGCTGACGTGTAGGTAAACAAACGCTGAGCCAATCACAGAGCGCCAGCTCGGTCAGCTGACAGCATCTGCTTCCTGTAGTGTGACGTCAGCACTGTGTTGTCAAGATGGCCGGACACGAGCTCCATCATCATCAGCAGCACTTCTCTCTGTGTTTCTGCGATTTCATGAGGTAAATTCAGTCTGTGACGTCACGTGTCGGTGCGTCGCTGCTTTGAATCAGCTGATGTTGAACAAAGAGTCCGAATGTTTACAGAGACTGACGGACTGACGAGCAGCTAACAGGCTAATCGGCTCACAGCTGCTGACAGCTGGAACAACAGCTGGAAACAACAAGCTGGAACAACAGCTGGAACACCTGTCCTCAAAGATCGGCTCATAAAATCATCGTGTTTGTGTCAGAATAGAACAGCTGTAACGTAGAAAAGTCTTCGGTACAGTGTCTCTGCTGTCTCAGGTCCTTGTTGTTTCCAACAGGTAACGTCATGTTTAATTCTGGAAACAACAACAACAACAACAACAACAACAACAACAACAACAACAACAACAACCTAAATGATGTTCTGTTGAATAAAAAGCTTTCATGTGACGACACCAATACAGATCAATATAGCTGTGATGGGCCGATCACATTGGTCAGCTGATACCTGCAGTTCCACACCTTGTTTACCTGCTCGATGTTTCTGCTTCAGCTTCAACCTTCAGACTTTACTCATAAAAATATCATTTTGTTCTTCACTCTGTGTGTGTGTGTGTGTGTGGTGTGTGTGTGTGTGTGTGTGTGTGTGAGCCATAGGGCTGCAGCTAACAGTCACATTCCTCATCCATTAATCTGTCGATTATTTTCTTGATTAATTGATTATCAATCATTTAGTGTCTCAGTCTGTATTAAATGTTG